>APFE030235276.1:51782-71033 GCA_000404065.3 Pinus taeda
CGTCCATCTTGTTGTAAACTTGACCACCAAGTATGTGTTATAAACTCATGGCGAGTATGGGATGTTTGGGTCTTTAGGTTGGTCATGTCATTCAAGCATGTCATTTGCAAGCAATGTACTATAGGTTGTAGAAGTAGCAAGTGTCGGTTCATCACTTAAGGCTCTGAAGAACAAAGGTGAAGGAGATGGAAGCAAGACCTTTTCAGAACACTTGTGATGCAGATAGGGTACAAATAGAGATGCATGTTATTGTTCATGCTTTTGGAGGACCAAAAGCTCCTCAATGGGGAGGATTGATCCAGGTGGATCTCAAGACACCAAGGGGATGGATAAAGCTCGAAATTCAAAATGGCAGAAATGAAAAGTTGTTGGCATCAGTTAAGAGGGCTCGTCTTCCTAATCGTGGTGGCACGAACGGTTTGTCAATCTGAGCTCTTATGCAAAACATAAAGCTCTTCAAAGTTTGGTATGACAAGGGAAAAATGGGGCCCATGGTGCGCCACATGACATCCCAGTGAACACGTGGGACCCACATGGCAGCTTGACACTTGGCATTCCTCCAATGACCTTCTAAACCTGCACAAGGGAACAATTTTTTTTTTATTATTTTTGAGTTATTAAAAACTATATAGCAAATTTTGTTTATAGTTAGTAAAATAACTATATATATATAAAGTCAAAAACATATGTATAAACTATATAACAATATGGTTACACACATATCCCATATAACAAAAATCCAACGTATGATAGAACGTGGCAAGGTCAACGTATTATATATGGAGTATGGTTATAGTTATGGTGGGGAAACATGTTATATGGTTACAAAACCATATTACCAAAACCCATATAAAACAACGAATGAAAACAACGTATGTCATGGTGGTTACATGGTTAAAAACCATAATGTATATTTATAACCCCAAAACCATGGAACCGTGGAACCGTTGCAATTAACACGTGGAGCTGTTGGGATATGGGTTAATATTAAACCATGGAACAATGCTTATGGTAAAGTTGGGATATGAATATATGGTATGAACCGTTCCACGAACCCATATATAAAATTTACCGCCAAAACAATGAACCAAGTTTGGAGGTCGGCAAGATTTGAACCCTAACATCCCAATCTCTAACCATCCACTCAAACCGTTAACACCATTAGTGGTGCGTTATTAAGATGGTTACCCAATGATCATATAAACATGAATTCTCATTGGCTCGGGAGGTGGAGAGGTCACATGGGAATGGAACGGAGAATGGAGAACGGAACGCCGTTACGTAGAGGAGGATTGCACGAATTTCGAGACAAGCACTAGCACACAAATCGAGGTAGTTTAACACCGGAACAATGAATTTTGCAAGAGGGCAAAATTTTCAACTTCTCAGAAATTGACAAATTTTATATGGTTTTTACACATCTCGTCACCACGAGTGCAACGGTGTTGTCTGTTTCTTCATCAGAGGTCTGCATTTTTCGGTCATTTCCAGATTGCATGCGAAACTATGATTTCAGCGAAAATAGGGAGTGGAACCATGAGCCATGAAATTTTCCCACGGAGGTAAAATTTCACTTTGTCAGAATATGGTCAAGTTTATACTTGTTTTTCATGGTTTTCCGCAGGGATCATAATGGTGAAATCAGATTTTACATCTGAGCAGTGGATTTTCAGCTCATACCTGAAACATAATCTTTGAGGAATCCCGAGGGAATCTAAAAGATTCCTTGAGCTCCGAATTTTCAAATTCTCAGAATTCAGATTTTGGATAGTCGTTTCAGCACTACCCGACGCCACAAATCTGATGGTGTATTCAGATTTGTCTTTCTCTCATTTATTCTTTCAGTCACTTTTTTAAGTGCCAGTGCAGATGTCCATCTTCATGTGCGAACAGTCTTCTTCTTGCGATCGATGATGTGAGATCAATGTTTCAGCAAGCTTCAACACTTTGACAACCTTTGCTTCAGGTGGCCCTTGGTGGTGAGGTACATGATGTGTTCATGTACTTCTTCTTTCTGCATTATGTTGTATAGTTCCATGATTGATGATTGATGCAGGATCTTGTTATTTCATGTTGTCACGATTCCTTGCTTCATGTTATGTAGAATATTTCATGTGATGTACTTTCTATCATAACTCTTTATGTTATGCTTTGAGATCCCTTGTTGTATGTTGTTGAGATACTCTTGATGTTGCCATGCATGTGTTTTGCTTTGACATCCCTTTTGTGCCATGTTGGCGGGATGCGCACCATGCTTTTTTTGTGTCATACTGATAGGAGTCTTTGATTGAGAGTTCTAGCTGTGGAACATCTCTTAGAGCCACTCCTACGTGAGAGAATTATTCCTTGTATGATCGAGACATCATCTCTGTGTACATCATCTTTATTGACAACACATAATGCAGCAGCCTACACCATCTTGACAGCGGGGCCCAGAGACGTAGTCCCTTCTGGACGAACTCCGTTATCAACGACTTTTGTTTTCATGTGTTGATGATTATTATGTTCATCTTCTTTTCCGCATGCAGATGGATTCTTTAATGTTCCTTTAAAAATCAATTTTAACACATCACGAAAGTAAAAGGTCTTGGAAAGGTCCTTCTTCACACCCGGACCTGGATCACTGAACATCTCCTTGCTCAGCATGGCATACCGATATGCTGTCAAGATCGAGTAGAAGTTTAAACAAAAGAAGCGAGACTTTGGATCTATGAATCCGAAGAACAAAGGACAAAGCCAAAGCGGGATGACCCAAGACAACCTATTGAAGCCACAAGAAAAGAATAGCACCACGAAGTCAAATAAGGACACATGAAAGTGTGAGTTCCATAAGGGCCCCACTCACAACACAAGTGAGTGTCGGACCAAGTAGTCGCTGGTGGATGAGTTGAAGGCTTCATAATCATATGCATGTTTCGACCCTGAGTCAGAAATCGACAAGGAGAATGAAAAAGGTAAGTAGATCATTGATGCAGAGCCCAACGCCACTGTTGCCATCGCCAAGATCCAGAAGAATGAGCCCAAAGTCCAGAGGAGGGGGGAGCGACTTTTCCACTCACAAATGTGGGTGAAGGGTTCGTTGCTGCAATTGATTATTGATAGTGGGAGCCAAAAGAACCTCATTTTAGCAAAGGTTGTGAAGCGGCCAGGACTACCAATCTTACCACACCCGCAACCGTACAACATCGGGTGGCTTGACCAAGGATGAGATCTCCGAGTCTGCTAGCAATGCCGCCTTCCCTACAGTATCAAGCCCTTTACAGATGATGTATTGTGCGATGTTGCACCGCATGATGTTTGTGATGTATTATTAGGACAACCATACTTGTGGAAGCGACATGCTGTGTATGAGTCAAGGCCTCACATTGTTATTATTTCTTTGTGTAATACATTATACAAGATACTAGAGGTAGCCCCACCTACCGCCACTTCTTTGATCTCTGCTAAGAAAGGTAGTAAAATCATCTCCTAGACTAGGAAATTTATTTTCTGTCTAGTTCGCTCTCAAAGTAAGGGGAATATCGTAACCACATCAATGGACCCTGGGAATGGTTCCTCCACATAGCAGAATTAGGTGGATACGGTCATGAAAGAAGTCAGGGACATCTTCTCCTCACCCACAGGGGTACCATTGAGTTGTCAGGTCAAGCATTCGTTTGATCTGACTCCCAGAGCACCTCTACTCAATGGGCCAATCTATTGCCACTCCATTGTGGAAAATTCCAAGTACAAGCAACGACATGAACAACATCAGGTATCACATAAGTTTCAAGTGGGCAACAAAGTCTAGTTGCATCTGCAGAAAGAACGCCTTACAAG
Organism: Pinus taeda; assembly: GCA_000404065.3. Lineage (NCBI taxonomy): Eukaryota > Viridiplantae > Streptophyta > Pinopsida > Pinales > Pinaceae > Pinus > Pinus taeda. The sequence goes on from APFE030235276.1 coordinate 55,602, forward strand.
AGCCCATCAGAAGCTAAGACCACTCTGATATGGTCCTCACACCATTACCAAGGTTGTGGGAAACAATGCTTTGGAGCACAACATTCCCCCATTCCTTTGCTTGCATCGAGTGTTCACTGTGGACTACCCTAAACCATGCTTCTCACAATTACTGGACACATCAGAGGTTGTAGAACAGCTCACTAGGGACCAAGTTCAGCGGAAGTTTCCTCATCTCATGGAGGAACTCAACGCAATGGGGACCATTGCTTCTTAAGGGGGGAGGAATGATCCAGGTGGATGCTGGTGGCCACCCACCTATCCCACTTGGACCCCCACAACTGTCTCCTTTCAGTTTTTCAGTTTCCTTAGTTGTAGCATAATTTACTATTTTTAGTAGTTTTTCGGGTCATGAACTTTTGGAGTTGTTTTGAGGCCCTAAACGACATATTTTTCGGAAACCTGGGAGCAAGATGGGTCTGTGGACTGATTTTTCTCATCTGAAAGTTGTAGTCTCGGATAGATCTTTCTAATGAGGTATTGTGCACTTGTAGAATTGAGACTTCTGTGAAACGGAGATTGTATGCCAAAGTTACAACCCCGAGAAGTTGATGTACCAATTTATCCAAAACGGGGCCCATAGTTTGGTGCTTCATCTCCTAGGGTTAGGTTTTTGGATGTTTAGGGTTTTCCATTATTTCTCAACAATAAATAGGCCTTCGAGCCCCATTGTAACATAGTTCAGAGGCATGTAGCTGCCACATTTCTTCTCAGAGATAAGCTACCATCTCCCTAGTTGGTTTATTTCCATTTATGTTTGTAAGCATATTTCAGTATTTTACATTAATGAAATGAAGTATTATTTCTGTTGCATCTCTGTATTTATGGTTATTTTTGTACTTTATTGCATTCTTGTTTAAATCTGAATTAGTGGTATCAGAGGGGTCTTTTTTTCTCTGTTTTTCTTTGCATGTCCCCAATGAAGTCGGGATCTAAGGAGTTAGGGCTTGAACTGGTCGAACCTTTGCAAGACCAGCCTCACAAATCCTGACGGCCTCCCATGGCGGATGAAAAGAAAGATGAAGGGGTAGGAGATACTATCAAAATCTTGCTCGAAGAAGCCCCCGAGCGACAAAGGAACATGACGATGGAAAACTTTGCCCAGATCCTTCAGCGGCTACCTAGAGGTGAAACCTCTGCTTCCAACAGCTACTCTGGAAACACCACAGCCTTTAAGGTACAAGTTAACTTTGAAATCCCCATATTCGAGGATCAGATAGACGCAGATGCCATAGATAAATGGTTAAATATGCTAGATGGTTATTTTTCTGCTCATGATTTTTCCATCCAGGAAAAAATCACCTTTGTAGTTCTCAAAGTAGCCCCCCGCGTTAAAGACTAGTGGGAAACCTACTGCGAGTAGAAGGATGAAAGTACAGGCTCACTATTTTCAGCCACACCCACTTGGAATTCATTCTAGGATGCCATCAAGGAGTAGTACTACCCTGTCAAGAGCTATGAGGAAAAATACATAAAGTGGACCACACTGCGGTAGGGAAGGGATCAAGATGTGCCGGAGTTGACAAATATTTTTCATACCTTCGTACAAAACTGGGTATCAAGGATTCTGAGTTGCATTTGGTACTCAAATACCGTGACTGCCTACACAGGTACATCCAAGATGATATGGAGTTCCTGAACATCTCCTCGCTCAGCACGACATACCGATATGCTGTCAAGATTGAGCAGAAGTTTAAACAAAAGAAGCAAGACTTTGGATTTGCGAATCCGAAGAACAAAGGACAAAGCCAAGGCGGGGTGACCAAAGACAACCCGCCGAAGCCACAAGAAAAGAACAACACCGCGAAGTCAAAGAAGGACACAAGAAAGTGGTGTGAATTCCATAAGAGCCCCACTCACAACACAAGTGAGTGTTGGACTAAGCAGTCACTGGTGGCTAAGTTGAAGGCTTCAGAATCAGATGTATGTTTCGACCGTGAGCCAGAACTCGACAAGGGGAATGAAAAAGGGAAGCATATCATTGATGCAGAGCCTAGCGCTATTGTTGCCACCACCAAGATCCAGAAGAATGAACGCGAAGATCCAGAGGAGGGGGAGCAATGTGGGTGAAGGGTTCACCGCTGCAATTCATTGTTGACAGTGGGAGCCAAAAGAACCTCATTTCAGCAAAGGTCATGAAGCAACTGGGACTACCAACCATACCACACCTGCAACCATACAACATTGGGTGGCTTCACCAAGGACGAGATCTCCGAGTCCGCTAGCAGTGCCGCTTTCCCTACAGTATCAAGCCCTTCACAAATGAGGTATTGTGTGATGTTGCACTGCTTGATGTTTGTGATGTAGTATTAGGCCAACCATACTTGTGGAAGCGACATGCTGTGTATGAGTCAAGGCCTCGCATTGTTATTATTTCTTTATGTAATACATTATACAGGATACCAGAGGTAGCCCCACCTACTGCCACTTCTTTAATCTCTACTAAGAAAGACAATAAGATCATCTCCCTCACTAGGTATTTTCTATCTGGTTCGCTCTCAAAGTAAGGGGAAGATCATAGCCACATCCATGGCCCCTGAGAAGGATTCCTCCACGCAGCAGAAGCAGGTGGATATGGTCATGAAAGAAGACAGGGACATCTTCTTCTCACCCATAGGGGTACCGTTGCACTGTCAGGTCAAGCATTCGTTTGATCTGACTCTCAGAGCACCTCTATCCAACGGGCCTATCTATTGCCACTCCATTGTGGAAAATGCCAAGTACAAGCAGCAACATGATGAACATCATGTACCACACAAGTTTCATGTGGGTGACAAAGTCTGGTTGCAACTGTAGAAAGAACACCTTACAAGAGCCCATCAGAAGCTAAGACCACTTCGATATGGTCCTCACACCATTACCAAGGCTGTGAGAAACAATGCTTTGGAGCACAACATTCCCCCATTCCTTCGCTTGCACTGAGTGTTCAATGTGGACTGCCCTAGACCATGCTTCCCATCTGTTTAGTCAATTTAGTGTCCTAAATTGCTTGCATAAATTATCAACCGAGGTTTGTAAGCTGATGAAGTGTGGTGCATTATATGTGCTTATTTAACCTTTTTCTTACTTCGTTGTTTTGTATTTTATGTTGTTTTTGGGGGGTTTTTGTTCTTTGATGTCTAAGAATGTACAACCTAAAACTATGAGAAAATTTAGGTGAATCTAATGAATTTTAAAGGAAAGGAAATGTTCCTAAGTTAATATAATTTCCTAAAAATGGACCAAGAACTGTTGGCTAGTTAGAACATAATAAAAAAAATAGAGCATCTATCTTATCTTATCATTAGTCCCAATCCATGGATCTAATTCTTAAAACCAAGAATGAAATTGATGCAGAAGGTAACTTAGTAATTGCATTTATTAAACATTCAACCATTCAATTTTGGAATATGATTAAATCAATCTCCTTGAAATGATTATTGAGAATATTAGTGATGCAACTAAGTGAGGATCTGAAAGCAAAAAGGTAAAAGCATGTAAAACTAATTGTAAACAACTATTGTATTTTTGAATTTCTCCAACATTCAAATGTGAAGCATTACACAAAGCACTGATCGCAGAAGCCTCAAAACAATAATAAGCATTACCCTCTTGAAGTGCTGTGCAAGAAATCGATTATACTTTAGTTCCCAATTTCATAGGAAATAACAATGTACTGAGTAAATTCAATCACTGTATGAATTAGACATTTAACTATTTAGTTTAAGATCATCATCATCTTGAAATGGCTTTTGAAAACATCCATTAAAACAATTAATTGACAATTATGTTCTAAGAAAACGAATGACAAAACAGTAAGAAAACTAAGCAACTGTGTATTCTTATTACTTCAATCAAAATTCAGTTTGGAAAAAGAGTCGTTTTTCTCCATGAAATGTCCTAGAAGAACAAGGCTGCACAGTTGTGATTTATCATTATGCTATTGATTAAAAAATGAAATGAAATATCATCCTAATTTAGAAAACAAATTTGCTGAAAACAGAGTAATGGAAATTGAACTAAAAAAACAAATGAAAAACCTCCTTCAGTGTAGGGGCCCTTTGCAAGTGACGTGGCTAGAATGCTAGCTAGTTAAGGATGCACTTTAAACGATCATTGGCAACATAGAATTTGTATTATGAAAAAAAACGAAGTCTGAATACAGAGTATCAACAAAAGCCTGAACTTAACACGTAATTCCTTCTAAACTCCTAACTTCTAACTCGATTCCATGCAACCGATATTTAAAGGAAAATAACATAACTGTTTATGAGATAAACTTGCTATAGGTGGCTAATCCAAATTAAATTTAACATGACTATTTATGAGATAAACTTGCTATAGGTGGCTAATTCGAATTGCAATAGGACTGTTTAAACTTTTGATTAGCTACGGGTGACTAATTCGAATTAGATTTGCAACAAAACTATTAGACTCTTGATTAGCTACGAAAGAGAAAATCAAGTCTTACTGCTTTCGGATAACGTACTTTGACTCCATCTTTGACCATGAACTTAGGCTTGCTTTTCCGTCGATATGGACCGAGTGAATAGGACAGAATCCATGTGGAAATGATTCTAGAAATGCCCATGTGGCCCAATTCTTCATTTGACACCTGGAACCTGCCAAACCATGAGAGTAGCTACAGAATACACAGTTAGCTGCAGAATAGGTTGCGTTCTGTAGCTAATTTGCAAAAATTCATTCAAATAGCAAGAACATGAAAATATAATATGCCGATCATTTTAATGCTTCCCTTAAGATAAAACCTAGCATTTATCATTGATTGGCTCTGTAATATTATGAGAAAGTGAGGGAAAAAGGTGAGAAAAAATGTCAAGGAGAGGGTAATTCTGATATTCAACATACCCCCACTGCAAAATCATTGCACGTCCTCATGCAATTTGCCAAAATGTGAGTTCTTCCTCTCTACTGCATTTGCTCAGACACCTGTGCTAGTACATCCAATTTCCTTCTTTTTTTCTTCTTTGAAGTGACTGTCATTCTGGGCTTTCTCATAAGAAGCTTGTACTTAAGGTTAATGACTGCTTTGTTCAAAACCTTATTCTTTCTTTTCAATTTCATTTTTTTCTTATACCATAGTCCTAGATGCAGAATGGTATTATTGTGAATTGCTTTGTCCAATTTATTTTGTTCCTATAAGGTCTCATTCTCCTATTTGATATGCCTGTTCAATATCTCTAATTCATAAATTTCCTATTTGAGAGCATCAATTAGAGGTTCTTGTGGATTACATTGAGGCACTTCTCTTCTCCAATGATTCTATATAGTCATATATTTGTTGCTGAACTGGGTCTATGCCTGGAGATCTTCTGCTTGGGCTACCTTCAAAATGGTGAACAAGAGAATTTTGAGGATTGTGTGTAGAAAAGCTCCTAAGAAGAGATGGTTATGGGATTTCCTCGTCTAAATTTATAAATTTTGTCCCTTTTGATGATGTTTTCTTTACCAAATCTCAGAGTCTAGAGCTCCTTCTAAGTTGTGGAGGACTTACATTCTCCTCATTTGTGACCTTTTTCTCCTTTCTTATCTTCCCTCTTGCCTTGATTTGCTTCCTAATTTATGTCAGTTCTTTAGAGATTAACTTTTCATCATCTTTTTGCAATGAAGACTCATGTCTGTTTTCAATAGTTATACCAGTCTTCTTTCTTCTACTTCTTTTGACATTATCTTCTTTAGGTGACTCTCGTGCTTCTTGGAAATGGTTTCTAATAAGGAAATTTTCCCAGGTATCTCCTATGCTTTTTAAATGAAACTCAATCAATATCTTTATCAACCCATGATGATACATGGTTGTATTTATGAACTGTATTATCTTTTGCACATTTGAGGCCATCCTTCTTAAACTATTTAGCAGGAAGAAAGGAAGATTGATTTCTCCATTTTCTAAGAAATTCATCTGTAAACAGATATGGTAGACATACATGCAACCAAAGCTCCCCTCACAAGTGATAAATTTCTGTTAAACCAAGAGAATTTTCCTCCACTTACTTTCAAGAGTTGAAATGGGAATACCTTTTTTAAAAATAGAGACATCCATACATGGGTTTTTGAGTATTACTTTCCATTATTAATTGTGGAACTCCTTGTTCTTGAACCATCTTTCACCATGCCTTGGAAGTTCTATAGCCTCGGTCATGAATGACTTAGCCACTGCAAACTTGATATCTCCAATTTCTACCTCTGTGCTATCAAAAGATCAAGCAAATGATTTTGTAATCTCCTTATGAAAACCATAAAATCTCTCGATGAATTTAAGCCGTCCAACTTTCTGCAACATTTCTGTGAGCTATGGGTATCCTTCCATGTACTTTGCTCCTACCAGTTCTGATCCGACAATTAGCCCCATGCCTTCTACTATGTAGAGTTCTCAACCTTCAGAATTACCCTTCCTGGTTTTATGAAGTGAATTGGTTGCGAATATGGTGAAAGGAATTGCGAGTTTGTATGAAATAAATAGATGGTAGGGGTTCTGGAGAAACGTAGACGAGTATGTCATATCGTAGTCATGACCGTTAATAATCAACGTGGGAGTTAATTATGGACTGTTATGTGACAAAATATGGAGGATGTGGTAGATTTTTAATATGATGGAGATTGCAATCAAATCAAATGATGTTTCGTCAAGGAAACATATGAATATCCATGTTAAATATGCTTTATGTTTTAACCTTGCTATTTGAAATAAATTTTTGCACTTTACTTTTAGAACTTAACCTTTTCGTTTGTTGTTTTCTTTGGTGTTAATCTGTAGGTACCCTTTTAGCATATTGGTCTTCAAAACAAGATTCTTCAATTTCCTGCAATCATCATTTGTTTGTAAGATGTATAATTATGCCAGAGACGCTGAATGAGATATGGCTGCAGAATGGAATCAGCTACAGAACATGATAAAAAATGAAGTATGGCTATGGAACATGAATGTGAAATGAAATGGAAATGTAATATGACAGTGAAATGGAATGAAAGTGGAGTGAGATGGAATGAAACTGTAAAATAAAATGAAAATGGGGTGAGATGGAATGAGACTATAAAATGAAATGAATTTGCAGATTATGAACTACAAATGAATGTAGCTTTATGTCATTACTTATTACAGAAAAGTAATGGAAAATATAGGATGTCAGAAATCTCTGGATTTCACCTTGTATTTTCTGTATAAGTATGCCAATTAATGATTGGTTTTCATACTTATACATTTTATTATTATTATTATTTATTTTCGTTATGTTTTTAAATGATATATATATATATATATATATATATATTAAAAATAAAAGCTAAGTTAGTGGAGAAGAAGAATTATTCTTCACTAACTTCATTTTAGTGTTATCTTGGAAAATCTTGATAAAATCCTCTCTTGAAATTGGCTTATGATACATCTTCAATTGATGACCATTCACAAGAAGAAGTACCTTTCTTTCATCTATTGTCCTTATTCGCACTGCTCCATTATTAAAGACTTTTTCAATCTCATATGGCTCAAGCTAATGAGTCTGAAACTTTCCTTGAAAATATTTGAAGTTTGAATCGAACAAAAGTGCCCAATCCACTGCTTGAAACTTCTTCTCCTTGATATACTTATCATGCCATTTATCCCTTTGCTGCTGGACTAAACTAGTTTTTCGAACTGCATCTTGCTTGATTTCATCAAGCTCATTGAGTTGCTCCAATCTATGTTTTTCTGCTTCTGATAAATCTAGTTCCAATTGGACTGCCATCTTGAAGGTTCTGATTTGAAAATCTATAGGGAACATGAATTGCTTCCCATAAACAAGCTCATAGGGAGTATGTTCTGTTGTGTTCCTCCATGTAGTTCTGTAGGCCCATAAGGCTTCAGGAAGCCTTTTTGCCCAATCTCTTTTGTGTAGATGCACAGTCTTAGTGAGAATTCCTTTAATCACCTTATTGGTAGATTCAACTTGACCATTTGCTTGTGGATGATAAGGAGTAAACTTTTTGTGTTTGATCCTGTAGTCTTCCACAAGCCTCTCCACCATTTTAGATGTAAATTGAGATCCCTAATCTGTCACAATTTCTCTTGGAACACCAAAACGAGTGAAGATATCCTCAAAAAGAAAATTAACTACAGATTTTTCATTAGCAAAAGGTAATGCTTTAGCCTATACCCATTTAGTGACATAATCAATGCATACCAAAATATACTTCTTTTGTTTAGATGGAAGATTAATTAGTCCAACAAAATCCAAGGCCCATTTTTCAAAATGTTCAATGAGTACCTGAGTTTGTAATGGCATTTCACCCGAAGGAGCAGGTTTTCCTACCCTTTGGCATCTATCACAACTTTTGACATATTCTTTGGCATCTCTGAAGATGGAGGGCCAATAATATCCTAAACGAAGGATTTTATAGGTTGTCCTCTTGTCAACAAAGTGTCCACCACAAGGTTCATCATGACATTACTTAAGAATTTCAGGCATTTCATCTTCTCGAACACATCTTCTGATCATGAGATCTGGACCTGTTTTATACAATTCATTAGTAATCCATGAGTAACTTGCACTTGTTTGAATGATTTTTCTTTTCTCCTTAGGAAACAAATGTGAAGGTAATTTTCTTGTGACTAAGTAATTCACAATATCTGCAAACCAAGGGGTCTGAGTAATTACTGCAAAAAGATATTCATCATGAAATTTATCTTCAACTGGAGTGTCATATTTAATATTTTGAATTCTAGACAAGAAATTAGTAACTGTGTTTTGTTTTCCAGGTCTATCTAGAACAGTGATGTTGAATTCTTGTAGGAGTAATAACCATCTTGTAACTCTGCCATTAGTAATAGGTTTATTCATTAAATACCTAATTGCAGAGTGATCTGTATGAACAAAGGTTTCATAGCCTGTTATGTAATGTCTGAACTTGTTGATAGCATGGACAACAACTAATAATTCCTTTTCAGTTAAAATGTAATTTAATTCAGTGGGAGTCAAATTCTTGTTTGTGTAATAGATGGCATAGGGGATCAATTTTTTTTGTCCTAATACAGCTCCTAGATCTGTATCTGAAGCATTTGTTGAAATGTGAAAAGGTAGTTTCCAATTTGGACCTTTTAAGATGGGTGCTTCAGAAATTTTTGCTTTTAAAGTCTCAAATGCCAACTGGCAATCAAGATTCCAATTGAATTCACAATCTTTGGCGAGTAATTTGAAGAGTGGGGATGATAGTTTAGTGAAATTCTCTATAAACCTTCTATAGTATCTTGTGAATCTTAGAAAACTTCTAACATCCTTTTGAAAACTTGGAATTGACAGTTTAGAGATGACTTCAACTTTAGATTTGTCAACTTTAATTCCATCTCCTGAAATGTGATGTCCTAAAACAATCCCTTCTGTAAATATCTTAAAACATTTTTCATGGCTTAGTGAAAGGTTTGCTTCCTCACATCTTTTAAGAACTTTTTCCAAATTTTCTAAAGCTTCTTCAAATGTATTCCATAAACTGTAAAGTCATCCATATACACCTCTACACAATCATGAATTAGATTAGAAAAAATTCCTAGTACTGCTCTTTGGAATGTTGCAGGTGCATTGCACAATCCAAAAGGAAGTACTTAGTAGGTATAAGTTCCCCATGGACAGGTGAATGTGGTTTTATATTGATCTTTAGGTGCTATCTGAATTTGATTGTAACCACTAAAACCATCCAAAAATGAGAAATACTTCTTACCTGCTAATGTATCTAACACTTGATCTATAAAGAGCAAAGGAAAATTATCTTTTAGGGTAGCTTTATTCAATTCTCTATAATCAATACATGCCCTCAATTTCCCCTTCTTTTTAGGCACAATCACTAGAGGAGAAACCCACTGACTGTCTAAAATTGGGTAAATGAAGTTTACATTCAACAATTTTTGCAACTCCTCTTTCTCAATTTCCCTAAGATTTGGATTCATCATTTTTTGAGGTTGTTTGATAGGTTTAAAATCTTCCTCAATGTAGATGTGATGTGTACAAGTATTAGGACTAATTCCTTTCATGTCAGTGTATTCCCATGGATATGCAAAAGAATGTTGTTGTAATGTTTTGATTAGCTTTTCCTGCTGTAATTTTTCCAAGTTATTGTTTATGTTCAATGTTTTCCCTAGAAAGATTTCAACTGTAGAGCTACCAAATTCTTCCATAGAATAAAGAGACATCTGACTAGGTGACAAATATTCAATATTGGAATTTTCTTGAAATTTATCATGTTCATATTATGGAGATGATTCAAAATTTTCCATTATATTTAAGATTTGACTATCTTCACTAATGGTTGAAATAGTAAAGAAAGGCTGAATATCATTTTCATCATCAATCCATTCTTTGTCATCTATCTCTATGATTGTTCTTGCTGGAGGATATAGAGTGAATTTATTAGTTGAGTTACCATCAGAGATATACATATCACCAGATCTACAGCTAATGAAAGCATCAACTGTAGCCAACCAAGGTCTTCCTAATATAAGTGGATGTCCTCCTAGATTGTTCTTAGGGGTTAAGATCATAAAATCAACAAGGTACTCCCAAGAGTCTAATAACACTGAAATATCTTCTAACACACCATCTGGTTTGATTATAGATCTATCTGCCAATTGCAGTAATGTAGGTGTATAAAGAAGATTACGAAGCTTGAGTTGTTCCATGGTTTGTTTGTTCATGATGTTTATTGCTGCTCCTAAATCAATCAATGTATTCATAATTTCAACTCCATTGATATGTGTTTTTACAACTGGACTTCCCGGATCTACATATTTTTGTATGACAAATTTTCCCATCATTATGTCTGCTATTTTTCCTGCCAGTTGAATTCTTTTTATTTCTTTTGTTTATCTTCCTGGTTTTTTCATGCTCAACTCCTTTATCATTTTAGTTAGAATTGGAATCTCCTTAATGGCTTGTAACAAAGGTATTTTGGTACAAACATTTTTCAATTCATCTAGAAAATCATAATTAGGAAACATAATATGCTTTTCTACCCCTCTATCAACTTGTAATCTTTCAGGAAAAGGAGGTGTAGAAGTTGATACTGGTGGTTGCTCTATGATAGGAGTTGAGTTTATTGGTTCTTTCTGTTTTTCATTTTTAGTATTCTAGTTTTGAAGAGATGTTCCTTCAAAATTTTCATTTGGCTGTAGAGAATCTTCCTCAAAATTGTCCTGTTCTTGAATAACTACATAAGGCTTTTTCTTTTCTAATATCCTATCAGATTTTAGTTGGACATCATTGAGATCTAGAGGAGTGGTCATATAAGTTGGAAATTGCTGTCCTTCCACCATATAGGTATTCTGAGGATTTTTATTGTTGGGGTTTGGTAATGGTTGGGCAGGTAACTGATTTGGTCTCTGTGGGAATGACAGTAGAAGTTGAGGATTTTGGTTTTGAAGTTGGGGCTGTTGATTTTGTTGAAGAATTTGTTGGGGAGGATAGTTTGGATATGATGGAGGATATTGATAATATTGAGAGAATATTCCATAGGGATTTTGCATTCCTTGAGCCCAAGATTGAGATTGAGGCCAAGGTTGCTGCTAAGAATTCCAATTTGGTGGGGGCTGGATATACATTTGGTTGTTAAAACCCTGGTTTTGTGGCCCCTACCAAGGTCTTCTAGAGACAAAGCAAAAAGATTTTGTTGGATTTGCAGTTGTTTCCTCTTGAAAAACAACCTTAAGACCAGGAATTGAAGGACAACTCTTGGACTCATGGTTTTTTGAACAAATCACACAAGTCTCTATGATTTTTGCATCCAAAGGGCATTCTCTTAAAGCATGCTTCTTTCTGCATTTGGGACAGAAAATAGCTAAAGCATCAATCTCGACTTTCTGCTTGTTTTGTAACTTAAGGGTGTCGATTTGTTCACTAAGGCTCCAACAATGTAAACTTTGAAACGGGAGCTATAAACTCAAAACGAGAACTCTGGCCAAGAAACCCTGTAAAAACATAAAAAACAGTGCTAAAAATGAAAAGTGTTGATGTTGGAATAACATATATATATATTTTTTTTTTTTTTTTAGGGTAAATTTTCAACATGTTTTAAAAATGGCGATGAAAACCAATTTTTTGTGCAAAAATTGGCCAAAAAGCACCCTCAAAACGAAGTGTTGATGTTCGAATAACACTTTTTTTTCCAATGGTAAATTTTGTGCAAAAAACACCCTCAAAACGAAAAGTGTTGACGCTGGGATAAAACTTTTTTTTCAAGGGTAAAATTTCAACATTTCGAAATAATGGTGTAGAATATTTTATCATGACTATGAAAAACATTAAAATTAAAAAAAAAAAAATGAAAACAATGAAAAAACACAAAAAATTAAAAAAATAACAAAACATAAATTAAAATATATACTAAAAACAAAACATAAAATAAAAATAAAAAACAAAAAATTCAAATAAAAAAGAATCAATCATAAAAATGTAAAAAAAAAACAAAGCTTACCTATAAAAGATAAGAATTAAAAAGTAATTATTTCGAGGGGTTGATCTACTCGACTCGTTGGTGAAGTCCAATGGTGAAGTCGGGAGGAGCCATGGTGGATACACAGTTTCGACGCAGCGCAAGAAAGGGTTTTACTGCTACAGGAACTGTAGCCGCTCACGTGATTGACCTCCTGGGAACGATTTTGGCAACCAGCTCGCAAAGCCTTCTAAGAGACCCAACCAAGGACCTCGGGAACCAGGGAAACCCTTGTTGCCACCGAACTGGAAGCTCACAAACTGGCCAGAGCATGGATCTCTCATCTGACGGCCATTATACCTGATCCGACGACTGGAAAGGCGATATCTATCTAGCTATAGGCCTCATTAGGGCCATCCATAAAGTTGTGCACCCTATTGATCTCCGGCAAACCGTTTTTGCCCTATGCATGTATATCAATAACCATCAGACGGTAGCTATAAAGGAGGCCACAGAGGATTTCAGTCCAGATCTGAAGCTACATAACTCTGAGGCGGCCGGGTTGCAGGAGGGACACTTGAGCGCTGGAAGAACTGGATTAAGTAGACTTCAACCGGGACAAGGAATGGAAGATCGCTCTGTCATTCACAAGCAAAATGTCAAAGGAATGGCAGTCAGACAAGTTTGGGAAGCGCGTGAAAGGTTGAGGGCCGTGTGGCTCGTTGTGTCTCTGTACATTTTCGGATTGGAGAGGGTTAAGGCCAGCAAGGGGAAAACGAGACTCAGGGCCAAGGCTTTCCTTGCCAAAACCGCTAGGCAATGGGAGACTCGGGCCTTCTTGATAAAAGAGGGTACATTGGGCATTAGGATTGGGCCTCTGGACGATGACCTCGGCGAGCCTAAATAGGGGATAACAAGGCATGGACAGAATCCCAAGCATTGCGATGCTCTTGGACAGACAGAGAAGACAGATCCAATAGATCGAGGCCTAGACAAGGTCGATCCCCCATGTATGGAGGCAGATCTGAGGAAAATATTTATCAGATCGATAGAAGGAAGACATTACTACCTCCAGGTCAGCAAGGGAATGAGCATTCAAGAATTAAAAAGGAGATCCAAACAATACTGAGAAACCCATCAAAATACAAAAATTTGATATATACAGGATACAGTTTGCAGGACAATCACACACTTCAGGACTATGGCGTCATCAAAGATTCAACTATCATACTAAATCTGAGACTGCGGGGCGGATGCAAGGGAGCTAGCTCCAAAACTTCAGGCTCATTTCGTGATGCAGTCAAAGGGAAGGAAAAAATGCAGAACAAACCAACATGAACATCAGAGCTACCAGGCCCCTACATCGTGGAACAGAAGCCGGAATCTCCCTGTTGGAGGTAACTGATCTATACACAGGTTTAGCCCAAAATTCTATCATCTCTAGATTTAATGGTTTCTGGCCAAAATCAGATGCACTGCATCAATGGATCTTCTCCAACTGGTCATCTAACTGTGAAATTTACCTGTGCCCAAAGGGGTTTTTCATAGTTAGATTCAATACAGAACAGGAATGAGAAAACATCATGAATCAAGGGCCTTGGTTTTGGGGCAATGCCGACCTCTTCATCACCCCCTGGTTCTTGGACTGCGATGCCAATACCATGGTAGTTTCAACAATGCCAGTGTGGGTAAGGCTACATAACCTTCCACTACATTTTTGGCATCACAAAGTCTTAATAGCCATTGGGAACTCCTTGGGGAAGTTCCTAAAATCGGATGAAGACAGAGCTATTCGGGGAATCTTCACATTTTCCAGAATATGCGTAGAAGTGGACCTGAGTTAGGGGCTATCAGATCACATCACACTGAATTTCAATAATTCAATGTGGACACAACCACTCAACTATGAAAACAGAGCTTTCAGATGCCGCGGATGCTTGCAAACAGGGCATCTCCATTACGCCTGTCCACTGGCTAGGAAGGAGCCTAAAGGGATGAAGAAACAACATAAAAAGCCCAAAGATTGGCAGCATACTGAATCGCTGGAAGAAGAGGGTTTGAAGGCAGAACCTATAGGCACACAAATGGAACCGAAAAACACACAGGAAGAGAATACTCGGGAGACTAACTTGGGGCAATACAATATGAAACAACAACAAGAATCTCAACTAGAAGTAAGTGGCATCAAATGAACACATCGGTTCGAAGGATGGAATATGACAAATAACATCCAATGAATACAATGGAAAACCAACTTGCCATTATTGCTCCCACTCCCAACACTGGAGGTTGGCGAAGAGTGGAGAAGAAGAAGGGTAGGAAAGCATAGGCCAGTTGGATCATTTTCTTTCTCTTTTCTTGTTTTGTATTATTTTGTTTCTTGAATTCAGGAGCAGGTCACATGCATATGCTTTAATGCATCTATAAAATGTAATTTTCTTCATATGAATAAAATTACGACTTTTTCTACGGGAAAAAAATATAAGAATTAAAAAACTAAAAATAGAAATAAAAATTGTGAACAAATAAATAGTAAAAAAAACATATTTAAAAAAAAAATGGAAAAAAAAAAATATAAACCATAAAAGAATTTGGAAAAATATATCTATCTATGTACATATATAATTAAGTAAGTAAAAATAGAAAAATAAAAGAACATTAACAAAAACTAAGAAAAAAAATAAAAACAAACTAGGTTAAAAAAGAAGAAGAGAAAATTAATATTTGTTTTTAAAACTAGTAAAATTAATATTGAAAACATTTAGCCCATGGGGCTTTGGATTGATGGTGAATGGGTGCACTGTTAAGGCACTCCTTGCCATAGGTCACTAGTTCAAACTCCTATAAGTGTTTTTCTACCAAAAAAATATTAAAAACATTTAAAAAAAACAAAAATAAACTCAAATTATAAAGAAAAAACTAAAAAAATACGAAAATTTTAAAAATATATGTCTTTTCACATTAAAAAAATAAAAATAAAAAACATTTTAAGTTTATAAAAAA
>APFE030235276.1:72042-96019 GCA_000404065.3 Pinus taeda
GTTTTTAAGTAATCAACATTAAAAAAACAACAACTTGAAATTTCGTTAAGTAATCATAGTTAAAAAAAAATTGAACATAATAAATTTTAAAGTGTGAAAAATAAGTCCTCTAAAAAAAAGTATGCTGCATCAACACATTTCAAAATCAACATGAAAATCACTAATATTTAAAAACAAATATTTATATTTGATACATAAGAAAATTTAAAATGTCAAAAATATGCTTAAAAAAGAAGAAGTGTATTATGCATAACCACTTTTCAAAATCGGGTCAAGTTTTTACTACCCCTACGAAACAGGCAATCATATTAGTTATTTAAAGTGCCAAAAACTATGCTCTAAAAAAAATGTGTGTTCTGCATCGCCTCTTTTCAAAATTGGGTCAATTTTTTGCTATCTCTACGAAATGGGTAACAGTGTCAGTTCCCGTTTCAAAGTTTACGTTGTTCTCCTTAGAATATCTGTTTTAAATTCATCAAGCATGTTTCCGATTTCTACCCTACTTATTGATCCAGTTGCAGATTTATTCACTCTAGCAAGAGAAGGATCTCTTGGACCTTTCCTAGTTTTGGATTTTCCTCTTGAGAGATGAACACATAATTCTCCAATGTCATTTAATGGGAGTTGAGAGATATTTCCCTTCCCCATCATGTTAAGGATGTCTATCCACTCATCTCTAATGGATTTTAATAAAAGAGCTTTTAAAGTATCTTGATCTAAGTTATCTATTTTTGGTCTTTTTAAGTTATAGTTGAATCTTTCAATTAAATCCTCCAAAATTTCATCCACTCTTTGCATCATTTTAAACACTTCATCTTTGTGATTGATATGCATGCAATAATCAAAATACCTGTCCAAAAATGCTCTCTTCATGTCATTCCATGTTCTAATAGACCGAGTGACCAATCCCATGAACCATTTTAAAGCAGCTCCTTTCAATGTTGAAGGAAACAATTCAAGTTTTTGAGAGTCTTGTAAATAATCATAAGTTCTGCACAAGACTTCAAATTCAAATAAAAAGGTTTCAGGATCTTCACTTTTTAATCCATGAAAATTTGGGAGGACACAAGGTGAGATATTTTTCATTGTGGCATCTGTTTCTTCATCAACTATAGGGAATCCAAAAGAATTATCAACTTCCCTATTTCCTCTACCTTCTCCTTCATTTCCTCTACCTCTTCCTCCTCCAAATAATGCAAATTCTCCATTCAGAACTCCCTCTCCTTCTTCTCTTCTTGCCATTATAGATTCTTTAAGGTTAATATAAGATTCAACCTGCAAGGTTAATTGCTCTTCTTTTGGTTCCTCTATCAATGGTATGTGGAAGAAAGGTTCTACTTCTCCCTCTCCACTAGGAATTTCTAATTCTTCAGCTAAAATATGTTCCCATGTAGAGGTGAAAAAGGCTACTCCTTCTGTTGGAGATCCAAGATTTTCTTCCTCTAGGACTGCCTCAGTAGATGAAGTAGGAGATCCTCTTAATTGGATTTCCAACCCTAGAACTTTAGGAAGTCAATGGCCAGTGAAATGTGGAATATGAGTTTGATATGGAGGTGTATCTCTTCTTAGTCTTGGTGGAGTAAGTGGTGTTGTAGGAATTAAACTCTTGCCTCTAGCTATGAATCTACCCCTAGAGTCTCTTTCTCTACGCATATCATTTTTTAGATGTAAGAGATGAGCTTACCTAATTACATTTCCGTGGAAATTGTGCCAAAATGTTTAGTCAATTTAGTGTCCTAAGTTGCTTGCATAAATTATCAACCGAGGTTTGTAAGCTGATGAAGTGTGGTGCACTATATGTGCTTAGTTAACCTTTTTCTTACTTTGTTGTTTTGTATTTTATGTTGTTTTTGGGGGGTTTTTGTTCTTTGATGTCTAAGAATGTATAACCTGAAACTATGAGAAAATTTAAGTGAATCTAATGAATTTTAAAGGAAAAGAAATGTTCCTAAATTAATCTAATTTCCTAAAAATGAACCAAGAACTGTTGGCTAGTTAAAACCTAATAAAAAAACAGAGCATCTATCTTATCTTATAATTAGTCCTAATCCATGGGTCTAATTCTGAATACCAAGAATGAAATTGATGCAGAAGGTAACTCATTAATTGCATTCTTTAAACATTCAACCATTCAATTTTGGAATATGATTAAATCAATCTCCTTGAAATGATTATTGGGAATATCAATTATTCAACTAATCAAGGGTCTGAAAGCAAAAAGGTAAAAGCATGTAAAACTAACTGTAAACATCTAATGTATTTTTGACTTTCTCCAACATTCAAATGTGAAGCATTACCCTCTTGAAGTGTTGTGCAAGAAATCAATTATACCTTAGTTCCTAAGTTCCTAGGGAAATAACAATGTACTGAGTAAATTAAATCACTGTATGAATTCGACATTTAGCCATTTAGTTTAGGATCATCATCATCTTGAAATGGCTTTTGAAAACATCCATTGACACAGTTAATTGACAATTCTGTTCTAAGAAAATGAATGACAAAATAGTAAGAAAACTAAGCAACTGTGTATTCTTATTACTTCAATCTTAATTCAGTTTGGAAACATAATTGTTTTTCTCAACAAAATGTCTTAGAAGAACAAGGTTGCACAATTGTGATTTATAATTATGCTATTGATTAAAAACTGAAATGAAATATCATCCTAATTTAGAAAACAGATTTGCTGAAACCAGAGTAATGGAAATTGAACTAAAAACAACAAATGAAAAACCTCCTTCAGTGCAAGGGTCCTCTGCAACTGACGTGGCTGGAATGCTAGTTAGTTAAGGATGCACTTTAAACGATCATTGGCAACACGAAATTTGTATTATGAAAAAAACAAAGTCTGAATACAAAGTATCAACAAAAGCCTGAACTTAACACATAATTCCTTCTAAACTCCTAACTTCTAACTTGGTTCCATGCAATCGATATTTAAAGGAAAATAGCATAACTGTTTATGAGATAAACTTGCTACAGGTGGCTAATTCGAATTAAATTTAACATGACTATTTATGAGATAAACTTGCTACAGGTGGCTAATTTGAATTGCAATAGGACTATTTAAACTCTTGATTAGTTACAGGTGGCTAATTCGAATTAGATTTGCAACAGAATTGTTAGACTCTTCATTAGCTACGAAAGAGAAAATCAAGAGTCCTACTGCTTTCAGATAACGTACTTTGACTCCATCTTTGACAATGACCTTAGGCTTGCTTTTCCGTCGATCTGGACCAAGTGAATAGGATAGAATCCTGTGGAGATGATTCTAGAAATGCCCATGTGGCCCAACTCTTCATTTGACACATGAAACCTGCCAAACCATGATAGTAGCTATAGAATCCACAATTAGCTACAGAATAGACTGCATTCTGTAGCTAATTTGCAAAAATCCATTCAAATAGCAAGAACATGAAAATATAATATGGCAATCATTTTAATGCTTTCTTTAAGGCAAAACCTAGCATTTATCATTGATTGGGTCTGTAATCTTATGAGAAAGTGAGGGAAAAAGGTGAGAAAAAATGTCAAAGAGAAGGTAATTCTGAGGTTCGACACCACCATTACTAGACACATCAGAGGTTGCAGAACAGCTCACCAGGGACCAAGTTCAGTCAATATAGCTGTTGACTGGTCAATAATTGTAGTTGTTGGAGGTTTTACTCATACTATTTAACATGCAATGCTTGATCTGATTCTTCAACTTGTCCTGACGATGAACCACGCTGGTTGGTTCGAAATGCGTCGACAAATGAAATATCATGTGATTTACACCGAAAAATCTCTCATAAACTTGATATGGATCACAGAAGCCTCAATTCAAGAATTGAACATGTGACCTCTCAATAGTAAAGGTGATTTAACAACATGGACTTGACCAATTGGGCTAACCCTCATGGTTGTACTCTTATACTTATGTAAATGAAGGAAACAAAAAGGGAGTTGTGTCTTCTACTAACATAATGGTGTTAGCCAGATAAATCGATCTTGCGGACAAGGCCGATCTCCCTAGTATTAGAAGATAGTCTAGCAACAAGCAGATAAACAATTCTATCTTTCTCTAAACATATACGATTCATAAATAAAAACTATAGAGGTGTTAAGACCCTACCTTAAGTCCAATGCTAGTTTGTAGCAGCCATCCTTCAACTGTCTGAAAGAGTTTCCTTTTGAGAACTTGCAATCACAAACAAGCAAATATCAAATAGCAGCTGCATAGCTAATATCATAAATCATGTCCATTATGGTGATCAAGGAATCCATAAAATAAACCATAAAACAACAACTTATTGAGAAAAACAAACTTATTTGTATTAACTTTGAAGTAGAAGAACCTTACAACCTTTTCAGCCTTGATGTTGAACAAGCTATTCCCAGGGTCCAAAACAAGAATTTCCTTTACTTTGACAAGCCTTGCACTCTTCCAAATGAGATCTTAGAGGTATGTAATCTCTATTCATAAAAACTCAACTAAGAAGACTAAATTCCAACAGCATTTCACCTCAAAAATATTTAACTTTCAACCTCCCAAGTAACCAGCCCAATGCTTCATTTTATAGTTCAAAGCAAGGAGGTTACAGGTCCACCTATGAAGGGATAGAGTCCTCCTTCAAAGGGATAAGCTCCTCACATCAAGGGGTTAGCTCCTTAAGGTATGGGATGCATGAACCTTAAAGGAGCGAACTTGCCACCAGAAGATTCCTTCCAGAAGCTTCTAGAAATGACTCAAAGTGAGTTTTTAAGAATATACTTGCGCCTTTTTAACTTTTACAGGGGTCCGCACCCATAACACAGAGACAGAGCGGTTAGGTGCGTCGGAGCCATGACCATTAGGTGCGGGACCGTAGGTAATGCAAAGAGAAAGTGCGGAACCAGAGTTTTAGAGACTTTTGAAGGCTTTCTCTTATTTTCAAGGCTTGATATGAAGAACTGAGGCTTAAGACTTGCAAAGGAGGAAAGTATGAGTGGTAATGGACTCACACAGATTGCAGAATGTCAAGGTGACAATTTTTTGTGCAACAAATGGTTGATTCATTGTGTTTTTAACATTGTTTCTTGATGTCAACCCCCATCCTGTATGGTATGTTTTGAGGGATTGCGTTTATCTTGTGGCATGTTTGATTTTTCTTCTTCAAGTATAAAACATTCTCTCATTTTATCCCACATCGGTTGTTATAATTGGTTCACCAAAGTATCAACATACCTTGATGCTTTTGCCAATGGGGGAACCACAAGGGAGTGATGTGTCCTACTAACATAATGGTTGATTGGTTATGGGGTGAGTATTCTTGCTTGCTTGATATTCACCTCCTCTACAAGATGTGTGTATGGCTCTCTCTGTGTGTGACAGGAAAATTAGATACATGTATCTTATGGTGTTTTGGAATGCTTCTAAAATTGAAAATATCCTCTCCTCTTTTAGAGGGATGACATCTCCTACTAACATATTGATTGATTAGTTGGAGTGTAAGTATGATTTCTTGCTTGACCTTCCCCTCCTTTATGGGACATTTTGTGTGGGTTTGCGTGTGTAAAATAATAGTGGTATATTCGTATCTTGTGGTTTTTTGGAATTGTTTATTTGACTATATAATCTCCTCTCCTCATCTAATTTCTTGACTAAATATTTAAACATAGAACAATCATGAATGAATAAAGCTTTCTACATTACCACTTGTAAAACCTAATAGGCCTATTCAACACAAGGACAAACAACCAATAAAAGTCCACTAATATTTTGTTTTCCATTAATACAAAGTGCATGCTTGGAATTAGTTGATTCACTAAGTTAAAAATAGTTGATGTGGGAAAATGCTTTTAGTCAACTTCATAATCTCACCTAGTGAAAGGGTCTAATTAAGTTTTCTGCTATTGAAAAAGGAAAACCCTCTAGATACAACTTAGTGCTTGTTGGTTCTTTAATATTTATTGGTCATTATAAATTCATCATTGGTTTTGATACATCTAATGCAATTAAGTACACAAATGCAATATGGACCAACTCTATTGGCTTATTGAACCCTATCTAGCTTGGATAGTGGCACACATTTTGGAATTAAATGGACATGAAACAAAAAGGAGGTGCAATGGATAGCAAGAATAGTATACCGAGTACCATTGGCGCCACATGTAGGGAAGGTCTTGAGAACCAAGGATAACCTATAGATTGTGAAGATAATATATGTTGCACAACAAAATATTAGACATAAATATAAGGGAGACATGCAAACAATGGGGAAAATAGTCCAGCATCTTTTGTTTTCACAAAACCCAAATCTTGCTCCAAGGACCAAGAATATCCTACAAGTTGTCAAGAGTTATGATTCAATTCTAAGAAATGTATATGATAAATAAGTGAAAACATAATAGTGAGCAAGATAATCTATAAGCCAAAACATTCACAAGTTAACACAACCTTTCTTACAAGCACTAAGAAATACTGTTACTGCAAGAGTAGTTCACATCTATTGAGAACTTTGTAAGAATATAAAACACAAGATAACAATGACACTTTGTGTCCCATGAAAAGCCCTAAATAGTGAGACCTAGTTTTAGGATCATGAAATCTCATTCTTGTACATTTTTTCTATTGTAAAAGATGGTTTCCCCCCTCGAAGAGAGTTATTTTTTTATTTTTATGGCTATTTCTCAAGCCATGGAGCTTCTTCTCTTTATATTTTCAAGCTATTTTGGTATTTTTTGCCTAACATTTGGTATTAGAGACTACAATCCTAGGGTTTTCGATCATGACATCTTGGAATTTTTCTTAGAACTGTTTTATTAGATGTTTCAAACAATGAAATTTTGAGAAGTCTAAGGAGGAATGTTAAGGTACAAGTGGGCACAATTTCAAGTTATGGTTCGTTATACTTTCAAAGATATAACCTATTGAAAAGAAGTTTGCAATTAATCTTGAAATCTGTTTTAAATGATCCATCTTGGAATATTTGTTATATATATATATATATATATATATATATATTTTTCCCGGGAAGTTTCAAATAAAGAAATGTCGAGGAGACCAAGCAAAAATATTAGGCCACAAGTGATCAAAATTTCATGTTTTGGATCATTATAATTACCAAGATATAGCCTATGGAAGAAAACTTAGTTTATGAGTGATCTTATAATCGATTTTAAAAGGGTCATCTTGAGATTTTAGTTATAACTTTCTTGGTAAATTTTTAGACTCAAAATTTTGAGAATCCTAAGGATACATATTGAGTTATGTGTGGAATTTTTTTCATATTTTGTATCATTATACTTTATGAGATATATCTTGTGAAATTTAGAATTTTTTCATTAGTCCTGAAATGTTTTAATCTAAACCTTCTAAGTTTTGTCTTTTTTCGAGGCATATTTTCTAGTCAACTTTGCTCGAAATTTGATAGGGATTTGTTGGAATCACAAGATAGAGTTGTGAAATTTGCATAAATTGAGTGCTCTAGGGGTTTTTTGGGTGTTGAATTTATTTATGTATTTAAACACACATTTTAAATAACAAAAAACCATCTTCTTCTTCTTCTTCTTCTTTTTTTTTTTTTTTTTCCATAAATTGTATTATGGAATTTTGACAAAAAAAGTCAAATCATAGAATAGTTAAACTACACTGCCCTAAGTTAGTCTTAAATGAGTAATTTGGGAATTTTTTCTATAAATTTTTCTTCAATGAAGTCTCACATTGTGAAATATTTAGGAGTTTAAGAAGACATATTAGAGTACTATAGGCTAAAATTTTAAACTTGAAAGAACTCAAATTTCATAGACACATCACAACAAAGATTGATTATCCAAACAATATCCAAATTAAGGTTTGTAAGGTATGTAACATACAATTGGCATAACACAATCGGTTACTATTTTTCATTCGAAAAAAGGTATGGAGTTGAACTCCCATTAAAATGATTTTGGCATCAGTCAAGCTAAGAAGGGAGATAAGGAGGAGACATACCTAGTCAGCATGGAGGCTGAGGTTGTATGTTCTTAATTTACCTATAACCAACTGCTTATAAAACCTTACAAACTGAAACAGTAAAACATTACATTTTCATTTCATAGGAAAATATTAGAGATAAACAAAGCATAAGAAGGACAGTTGGAGGATCCTAGATTTGATTTACTAAAGGTTCTTGTGTTAACTTATTTATGCTACTTTGGTGTCCAGAATTATCTCCTGACTGATTGAGGAGAATTCCTTTCAGATAGTTAATGGTCTCCTCCAAGTGGGTGCATCGATTTTTGAGAGATTCAATTTCAGAGTTTTGTTTGGCGAGTTTGATGATGAGGAGAGCATTTTCACTCTTTGCCTAGTGCTTGATGTCTTGGACAGTTTCTTGAAGTTGATCAATCATGAATTTGTTCTCTCTACAATAAACACACTTTTCATTTTTAGATGTTGTCTCCAATGGATCCATGATTCCTTTGATGTTGTTGATGATCGTTGAAGCTTTGGATTGCCTTTGATGTTGATATTTGTTGTTGTGAGTTTCCTGTGATGCTTCCTGTGAAATAGAGGGTTGATCGAAGAGATCGAAAGATCTGATGGGGGAAGGGGATCTCAGTGAAGGAGGTGGAGTAACATAGGGATGAGAGGCTACAAGAGAGTGACTGAGACAAAAAGAGAAGTGAGGATGCGAATGGTAGAGGTAGCAGAGATATAATGGGAGAGATAAAGTGGCCATGATTAGAACAGAGGAGCCAAACCTGATCAAAGCAGGGGAGAGTGAGAAAAGAGAGAGGGGAAGACTGATATCATGGGGAGCTCAGGCAATGAGTGTCGAGAAGGAAATAAAGGAGATAGAAGAGTAAGAGATGCAGAGGAGAGTGAGGAAATAAGCGAGGGAGCAGGAGAATAAATAGTCGAGATGGGTGGAGGGAGATAGCATGGAGAGAGGGAAGGAAGAGGAGTCATGGGAAAAATGGGGGAAGGTGTCAGTCTTGGGGGTTGAACAAATCCAAAGGAAAATATTAGAGAGGATTTGGGGAAGATTGTGTTTCAGAATTGATAATATGGGAGGAGATATAGTGGCAGGCCAACCCAGATTACAAAAATACATTAATTGGATTGGCTGGAAGTTGGAGGAATTATGGTATTGGAAGGTGGAAAGATTCATGTACTATACAAACTTCTCCAGAAGGTCGTGCCACAACCTTGTTGGCTTGAATATCAGCTTGTTTGTTATTCTCCCTTAGGATATGCATGAAGGTAACCTGTCCTTGGTTGATTAGGTTGTGTCTAATCCTTTTAGTTATTTGACTCAATGCATAATTATTTGGATTGGTATTCTTGTTCATAGCTTGAATTAGAATGACTGAGTCTCCAAAGATGATTGGGTTCAAAATGTTCCTCTTGCTTAAGATTTTTGCACCTAATAGGAGGTCGTAGGCCTCGACCCATTTATTTGTTGTTATACCCAATCCCCATTCGAAGGTTATGGGATTTTCCTGTTGTGTTCATATAATACACCTGCTGCTCCTGAGTTCCCAAGATTTGATTTCAAAGCCCCTTTGAAAAACAAACACGTTTTTTTTGAGGGAATGCATCCATAAAATGAAATCATGCTTTTTTAGTCTGATTTTCAACTTTATTCAAGTGTCTTTATTGTTTGGAGTGAATGAAAGATTGGGTCTATTGTTTGCATTGGAAATCCAGACACGTTCCTCTTGCCGTCGCTGATTAAAATCAATTGTTTTTGTGCCTTTGGCTAATAAAAACTCAGAAATTAAGACACAAGATTTGAAAATAACTTTTCTTATGTCAGAGGTTTGATTGTTGAAAATATTATGATACCTTGCAACCTAGATTTTCCAGCAAAGGAAAGAGGGGATGCTTGTCCAATATCTTTTGATAGTGAGTTTGTTTTTGAGAGAATATGGATAATATTTTCCCTAAGCAAGGTAAAAGTCATTGAATGGATGAGAGAAATTCATATCTAGTTCCAAAGGACTTGCTAACAAAGTCCAACACTCTTTTGCAAATGGGCATTCAAGGATGAGATGTTGAATGTTCTCTTCGTCCTTGTGGCACATAGGACACCAAGATGGTTCGGAGATTCCTTTCTTTTTTTCAAGTTATTAGTGGTGAGGATTTTCCCTTTGAGGAGGGTCAAAATAAATATTTTGATTTTAGGCAATATTTCAACTTCTCACACCGATTTCCAAGGGATCCAATCTTGATTCCCTTGCTGTTGTTGAAGAGTCATGTATCCCGACTTCACTGTGTAATCAGCACGAGAAGGATCCCAGAAAAATGAGTCTTGAGTGTCTTGGTTGATGGGGGAAACTCCTTTGAGGTGTGAAGTTAATACATCCCATTGATTTATGAGATTGTGGGGAAGGTTGGGAGCATTCCAATTTTTCCATGTTTTATCATTTTGATGCCATTGTGAAATTGACTCAGTAGAGGTGAGCCCTTTCATATTCAACCATCTTCTTAACCGTTGAATTCCTAGGAGATCAGCTAAAGGAGGGTTTCCTAATAGGCTGCCATTCCAAACATTTATCTCTCGACTATTCCCTGGTAGCCTTAAGGTGTTTTCCTTGAGGAGAGGGAGGAATTTTTTTTATTAATTTCCACACTTGAGTACAAGGCCTGATTGGAGTTATTTCTGAAAGGAGGGAGAATCGATAATGATTTAGATATTTAGACTCCAAAACTTGCTTCCACCAGCAATGATCTCTAGTAATGAATCTCGAGGCAATTTTGGCTCCAATAGCTAGGTTCATAAGACCTGGAAGCCTGATTGAAAGTCCTCCATTCTCATAGGGAGAGGTTACTTGGTCCCATTTAACTAAACTGAGCTTTTTTGTATATGATTTTCCTCCTTGCCACATAAAACTCTTGATGATTAGTTCTATTTTCTTGTGAATTCTTTTCGGAGATAATATTGCAGCAAATTGGTAAATAGGCAAACCTGTTAGCAATGATTTAATTAAATTTACTTTGCCTGCTTGATTTAGCCAAATAATTCCCCAATTTTGGATCTTATTTTTCATTTTCTCAACGATTTTGATCCATAATTCTGATTTCATATTTTCTTTGGAAACAGGGAGGCCAAGAGATAAGAAGTGGCTCCATCGAATCTGAAGGGGAATTTCGAAAATTCGAGCAATTCATTGGAGAGTTCGAGATGGTGCATTCCAACCATAGATATGACATTTTTTAATGTTAAGAAGTACTTCAGAGACCTCCATGAAACTGCCACATTTTTTTTTAATCTTCTTGCAACAATGCAAGATGCTCCTCCCATTAGGAGGGTGTCATCTGCAAAAAATGAGTGGTTTATTCTTTTGATGGTAGGGCTTATTGTCAAACTAGTTAAGGTTTGATTAACTCTGCAATCTTCAAGATATATGCTCTATGATTTTGCCATCAAAATGTAGAGGAAGGGGGAAAAAGGGAAGCCTTGTCTCAGTCTTCGGGAGCTTTAGAAAAATTCACTTGGTCTACCATTGATGAGGGGTGCGATCCAGGGTCCAACAATACAACCTTTTATGATTTATATAAACTCTTGAGAGAAGCCAATTTTTTTTATAACAACTGCAAGGTAGGATAATAATTTTGTATGAGGTGTTGCAAAAGGATATAGGGCAAAAGTGACTGAAGGAAGAAGGATTTGATTCTTTTGGAATGAGGGCTAGGAAAGTTGAGTTTATATAACCCCCTATCTTTTTTTTCCTGAGGAATTTTTTGATCATTCTAATAAGGTCTTTTTTAATTATAGCACAATTGTGTCAATAGAAAGCAATTGAGAAACCATATGGACCGGGAGCCTTTTCAGGATGAAGGATCCAAATAGCATTTTGGATTTTGATTTCATTAACCACTTTCAAAATATCTAAGTTTAATTTGCCAGTTATTCTTTTTGGGATGCGCTTGATGAAGTTTTTGAAATCAGGAGTGTTTGGATCAACAATTAAAATATTTATGAAGTGGGTGAATGCTTATTTTTTGAGATATTCTTGCCCTTTTATTCTGTCGCCTCCCTCACCCTTTAGATTGCCAATCTTGTTTTTTATCTTTCTCATCCTTTTCTAATTGTAGAAGAAGGTCGTATTCTTTTCCCCTGCTTGAATCCATATGCTTTTGGATTTTAGTCTCCATTCCTCTTCCTCCTTTCTTTTATTATTGTACAGTTCCCAGAACAATTCTTTCTCCTTAATCTAGCTTTCTTTTGTTTCTTCTGTGTGCTCTTTCCTTTCTCGTAATATATCCATTTCCTTTTGCAAATATTTTTTCTTGATGTTTGTTTCTTTGTGGTTGAGCTTGGCCCAAGCTTTTAGATCTTTTTTCACTGCTTTTAATTTTGATTCCAAAACAAAGTTTTAGGATCCAATGATTTCCTGCGACCATGCCTTAGTAATTATTTTCTTTGATACTTCATTGTTGTTCCATGATGGAAAATAATGGAATGGAAGGGGTCCCAAATTTCCCAAGGTTCCTAAGCTTATTGCAACAATCTTGTGATCAAATGTAGAGGTATGGATAATTTTTGATATGACTGAACTGTAATTGGTTATTATGTTGTCCTAAATTAGAATTCGATCAAACCTTTATTTAATGTTGCTTTGTCCTATTCTTTTGTTGCTCCATGTATACTTCCCATTGCACGAAGAATATCCATAAGGTTTTGAGATTTGATTATGATTTCTAGCATATCATCAGAAGGATCAATGTGGAAGGTGCCTCCATATTTCTCTTTTCCATTCATTATCAGATTTAGGTCACCTCCTAAAATAATGTTCTTGTTGTGTTCCTGAAGTATAATGTTTTTGAGATAATTCCAGCATATCCCTTTATCTTTGTAGTGATTTGGTGCGTAGATATTGAAGAGGCAAATTTGCTCTTCATTTGTTTTATTTCTTAATTCAGTTTTTATCCAGTTTAGATCTTTTTGTTGGTGTTGTAGATCCCAGATGTCCTTCTCCCATAAAGTGAAAATTCCTCGAGAGGCCCCTATAGCTTGGAGAGTTGTTCCATCATATTTCCTCATTTTTTGAGTAATTTTCTGCATTTCTTTTTCATTTATCTTGGTCTCCTAGATCATGAATATGTCTGAATTCTTAGATGTTAGGATGTCTTTGACTGAGTTGAATTTGTAGGAGTGTTCCAATCCTCTGCAATTCCAGGAGACCAGGATCATTATTTATTTTGGGTTGATGCTGAGGGAACTTTCCCTTGAGTAGAGTGGTGAGTTTTCTCCTTGTTTCCAGTACTTTTTTCAAGGAAATAATCCATTGGTTGTTGTGCTCCCATTGCCATTTATTTTGCTGCAACTTCATCTCTTAGTTCCTTGTTTTTATTTCTTCCTTGTCTTTTGTGAAGATCTAAGGAGGATTGGTTTCTTGTAAGAATTCTTTGATAGGATGGGGGAGGACAACTAAGAGGAAAGTTAGAGGAATAAGAGAAGGTGAAGGGAGGTAGGGAGGTTTGACTGAGAGGGGAGGAAGGGGGAGAGGGGTTCATTAGGGGCCAGAGGTGGATTGAGGGAGGAGTCAAGAGGACCGAAGGGATTGGGATCAGAGAGGGGAGGAAGGGGAATGGATGAAAGAGAGGGAGAGGGATTAGGAGGAGTTGAAAGGGAAGGAGATTGCTGAGAGGAGGTTTTTTTGTCTATTTTTTTTAACAGGTTCCCATTTGGATTCTAGAACTTCTACTTCATCCTTTTCTTTCTTTTTTCTACATATGTTAGAAAAATGGACATATTCGTGACATACCTTACATTTAAACGAGATTTGTTCGTAGTCTAGTTGTTATATGTGCATCCAGATATCAAGTATGATCTTTACCGCTTCTAGAAGGCCTTTTCCCAGGTCAACTTCCACACAAATATGAGCTCAAGCGTGCATATTCTCCTTTGGTTCACTTATGTCTATGTATTTTCATACTGTGTTTCCAATAGCTTTAACTGACTCATCTACCCAGCAGTGGAGTGGGAGGTGGGGGAGGCACACCCATACTGGAACAACATTCGGGAAATCCAACTCAGGATCAAAGTATGGCATCCAACGATTAAGATAAAGTCCCCTTGTGTCCATGAAATATGTCCTGTTCTTGAAGATCAAGTCTCTGTGTTCTTTGGTTTCGAAATGGAATGTGTAGTATCCCCTTCCACATAAGCGTATGGATATGTTCACACTGATTGAATGTGACCAGTTCCGCTCGACCCACTTATGCATTGATTTGGGAGAAGGATAAAGGCCTATAAATTACCTAACCAATCCACGCTCAGAAAGGGAGAGGGAAAATCAACGGGGAAGAGTTGGAGGTAATAAGGTTTCAGGAATATCATTGAGCTTCTTGACAAACTTGGAGATAAAAGGCCTTGAGGGAGGAGGTCCCAAAGAAGAGATTAGGGAGGCGAAAGTAGAGGCAGATTATTTAGGTTGATATGAAAGAGTGGAAGTAGGAGGTTGAGCCCCATCTGGAGGAGGCTCTGGAGGGGCCATGATAACGGCTAGAGGCCGAGGCAGCAAGAAAAAAGCGCAATAGGAGATCAGATCTAGGCCCTGATTTGGCATAAATTTTTGATTGCAAGATATATATCTCTCTCTCTCTCTCTCTCTCTATATATATATATATATATATATATATATTATATCTCTCTCTCTCTCTCTCTCTCATATATATATATATATATTATATATATGTTGTGTGTTTGTTTGTGTGTTGTGATATATATATATATGTGTGTATGTGTTGTTGTGTGTGTGTGTGTGTGTTGTGTATATATATATATGTGTTATGTTGTGTGTGTTGTGTGTGTCTATATAATATACATATACATATGCCATATTATATGTCTATGTATATGTATACCTATAATATAACATATATATATACCTTTATTTATACTCTCATTTACATATACATATAATATACATATACATATCATTATACATATATATATATATATATTATCTTATTATAATATATATATATATAATCAAAGTTTGTGATAAAGAAGAAAAATAGAAGTATTATTATTTTTTCGCATGGTGAAGGATGCTTTAAAAATTACTTCACCAACCAAACCTCTAGAGAGTTCAACCATGATTCAAGAAGAAAGAGGATATTTTTCACTAGATGGAACAAATAGAAATGAAGATGGGTGAAAAGAGGGAGTAGATGGAAAAGAATATGGACAATAATTGGGAACATACGAAAAACAAGATGGAAGAATTCTAAAAGTCCATGTCTGCCATATTCCTTCATACCCTATATGAGAGACTCCCTAAAGGAGATATCAAGGTGCAATGAAATCATGAAATTTGAGGAAACAAAGATTAAGTTTTGAATAATTATTATTCATCATCCCTAGAACTGCATTAACATGGGTTCAACTTGGCACCAAGGAACTACTTAATTCCAAATATTAATATGAGGAAATTTGATGTTAAATATCCTATAACATGGATATTTTAGATGGAGTAATTCTTTGATCTACACCAAGTGCCAACTTTATAAAAGGTAACCCTTGCAACTTTGCATTGAGAACCTAACCAATTTGTTTGGTACTGATGATTTTGTGAATGAAAAAAGGACTACTATTTCCTTGTCCATTTTTATAGATGAATTATTAGCACACTAGGGTATATTAAATGCAACACATTCTTTATTTAGTTTTTAAATATTCAACAATTCCAAAAGTTTAGTTTTAGCGTAAAGAAAATTGTAGAGGATAATTTGTTACATCTCTTTGTGGGAACTTTAAAGGAGAATATTCAACATGAGGTGCAATTTTTTGAACCTAAATCCATATAACATGCTTTTAGTGTGACAATGAAAGTGTAAATAAAAAATATGGCAACTAGAAGGGTGACGGCAACAACGATAAAAGCACTATGTTCCTTCTCCTGACCTTACTTAACTAACAAGGTTGACCCCTTACAAAATGAATGAAATAAGAGAAACCAACTATGCTTCAATTGTGACAACAAACATAGTAAGGGGCATAAATGTAGAAATGGACCTGGATAGAGCGAAGAAACCCTGGTGCAATAATGGTGAACCCTAGAACACGGTGACAATTTATGGGACATATGAGATAACGGGTAATGGCGACATCAGTCAAAATGAACGACGTATTTTGCGCACATGACTGTGGAGGTTGGGGTTAAAATTTTAGCGCAGGTAAGATGGGTCAACAAGTGGCGAAAGGAACATAAAGAAGGTATGTATATGTAGAATATTCACTGGGCCACAGGTTTTCAGAGGTTACAATGATCATCCTTGCACATGATCATCAAAACAATGATATTTGGAAACATCGTTTGTATGGAAGAGGAGCCGGTTGATTATTCTTCAGACTCAATGGATGCAACCCAAATATGGGCAAATGATCCACATCAGAAACCAACTAGGTGTACACCGGAGAACCCTCAGATACCCAACGTCTAGGTCGGAGCATATATAATGGAGATGGAAGATGTAGTGGCCACCATCAAGACCTAGGGTTTATACAACCAAACCCAGCAACAACTTCAGAATATCTTCACAACTTTCAAGGGGATCAACCACAACTGGTTTTGAAGATACTGTCTCCATCCAAGCTCCATTATTGGGAATATGAACAACATGTGCATTAAACAACTATTCATGGTGAGACTTCTGTGGAAGCAGGGGGCACAATTGATCTTTTAGAAGCCACGCTTGGCATGGAAAATTTAGGGCATATCATACAAGATACCATAGGTGCCGCCCACGGGGCTCACGACCTTAGCACCCTTTTCACACATCAGGATGCTTCGAAGGCATAACGCAGCAGGTACTAGCTCAAGAGGAAAACCGAGTCTTATATTCTCATGATAACCTGCCTAAGGAGATTGAACATATCCCGGTAAACCACCCTTAGAGTTCGGGCGAGAAAAAAGACAAATGCACTAAGGTGAGAGAACGAGGGTGTTTACTTGTTTTTGGAGAGGGCATTAGTATGGTATAGGCAGTGAATACAAAAAGCATAGTGATAGTCGATTGCGTCAGAGGCTGGAATTACACCCCCCCTGGTTTAAAATGTTGAGCTGCAGAGATATGGGGCCACATACTAGATCAATTTCCAGATGTCCTTACAATGACAAGAGGTTGGTTTGCCCTCATTTTCACTAGACTAGATTAGGATAACTAGGTGTTATCCAAATACTGGCACATCGAAATGACATCGGTTCTTCTTAAGCGATGGACACCACTATTCGACCCTGAAAAAGAGAAATTGGGGGTGAGACCTATTTGGGTACGACACAGCTACCGGGTCTACCACTCCAATTTTGGTCGGATGATGTATCTAGATGCAATGGGGATGATCTGGGTATTTATCTAGACCATGATAGATCATACATTGAATCTGGCAGCATCACCATTGCTAAAATTCTAGTACATCTGGATACCAGAGAAGGGTTAGTTTAAAGCCTTCGCTTATAATTTTGGGAGATAAATAGATGGTAGATCCTAGACTATGAAGGGGTACCATTTCGATGCAGAAGGTGCCATGAGGTTGGGCCTCTGTATAAGGATTGTCTGCTAATAACTAATGTACTCATTGAGTCCCCCAGAAGGCAAGTTACAATGGGCACTCAGACTCATTTGGACGTTGGCTCGACACCTGAACAAAACTTAACAATGGAACCCCTGAGGAGGCAGAGAGAGACTGGGAAGGATCATATTCAAGCGGGTTCTTGGATACCTGATGCTCGAGTCACTTGGTCAAACTCATCGGGCTCTGGTTTGATTCCGGGTACTTTCACATCCTCTCCTCCCTCATCTTGTAATTTTTTTATTCTGAAAATTCCATGTTATCATCAGATGTATTCTACAAGAGACATTGAGAGAGGGTGTTGCAATCAACACCATATTGATGACCATACTCCCTAGTTGGACATTCCATACACTTGGTGTGAGAGGTCAATCTGGGGGATGTGCCATGGGATTCAATAGCATAACCATCAAGATAGACAATATATGGGGAAGTGAAGGTGTATTGGGACATGATATTTCAACTATTGAACTAAATGCATCAGTCTGATTGATTAATATATATGGACCCTATCATAATAGGGTGGGATTTTGGGATAAACTAATGAATACATCTTTTATGGATACTGATAATGTCATTATTGGGGGAGATCTGAACTTCTCCTTGGGGCATGCCGAATCTTGGGGTACTCATACTTAGACTGATCCCTTGACTGAGTATTTTGAGCACCTTTTGGGTAATATTAACCTCATGAATATAGACATGGCCAATATCCAGCCTACTTGGAACCTAGCCAAAAGATTGGATCAATTTATCATTAAAGCACCATTGGTGGAGAGTATGGATAGAATTAGACAATGGGTGGGATCAGGGGGTATATCTGATCATCTCCCGATATTTTTGGAATCTTGAACTCCAATTACAAGCCAAATTCTCCTTTCAAATTTAACTCGGTTTGGCTAGAGGAAGCATAAATGCATAATATTGTAAAGGAATCATGGATTCACTATGGAAAAGATAACAACTCCTCACAAGTAGAGATCGTAGCTAGTAATTTAGCCCGGATCAAGCACATGACAATATTATGGACAAAAAGGAAAAATATAAAGGACAATGCTACAATACTGAAAATTGAAGCAAATATTAAGGAGATGGAGGGCACTAGTAATGTAGGTTATACATTAAATGAAAGAAAGGAGCAACTGATCAGGATAGAAGTAGAGAATATTAGACCCTTGAGACAACAAGAGGAGACTTGGAGATTAAAGAGAAGAGCTGTTGGGTAGCAGAGGGCCCGCCTAACAATTTGGGGCTCAAAGTACGCAATTTTGGGGAAAGGTATGGTAAAGACTCCGCGAAGTGCACATAGCACGAAGTGTAAGTGAGTCAGGTCAAAAGGTTGTCCGCCCAAGAAATTTATATATAATAATAAGAAGTAAGTCGGCTTGTCCATGGTCTGTGGACCATAGGAATGTATAAATAGAGCGGGGCTCTATGGGTAGAAGGTAGATTTTTGATATGTACTTTTGGATCTGAATTGTAATGGGTTTTTGAGGAGCAAAGTCTTGAAGTGTTTGTAAGTCCGAGTCAAGAGTGTTGGTAGGTAGACAGAGGCTCTGCAACTGTGTGCGCAGAGGCCTGGTAGAGTCCACCGCTATGTGCATGGATCCCTGCAACTGAGTGTGCAGGGCGAATCTGGATGTATTGGTGAAAGAAGTGAATAAAGATAAGTTGAATATGAAATTCTGTAAAGAATCTGAATTATTATAGATCTGACTAATTTATATAACTATTTGATTTATGCACGTATGATTATGTTATGAGTTTATGCAATTATGTATTTTTCTTGGGAGTGCAAACTGGTTATTTTTGTTAAATGTTTGCTTAAAGACCATAAAGAGTAGATCAAATCTATAACTGTGCATTAATAAGTAACAAGGGGTTCCTGGGTCCGGATCTACGTGTGGCAGAGTGGCGCGAAGCCACAGAACGGTGCGCGACATCTCCAGACAACATCAAGACATCCAAGGGTGCGGAAACCTGGTTCTAGCACCCTCCCTTGCTACCTCAGGTGAGACCTCAGTCCGCGCTCCGCGGACTGTTGTCGAAAGGGCTGGTAGCTACGGGATTTGTTTGGCTAAACAACTCTTCCGAACCTGGGTCAGGCCCATATAAGCCAATAAATGGTTCCATTGCTGGGACCGGGATCTGCCTAAGGGATTTCTGATGTCGGAACATTGGAATCCTATAAAGAAAGAGCTTGAAGATTGGTTGGATCAGAAGCTTCACGAGTTCATGGTTTAGGAAAACAGAAACCCGCAGATATCAGAGGAAGGGTGGTTGGATCGTTACATATACATGGATATCCATGAAATCTTCTTCGTAACATTCCCAATAGAGTTGTACGAGTGGATCATGAGGTTAGTCGATAGCATGGGAAGGTGCAGACTAGATCAACCTATTATGTGGACCCCAGAATTGGTGCGCAGGCTAGAAGCATCCGAAGATAAAATTGCACACGTTGTAGATCACTGGTTGGATTGGGTAATATGAGGGTTTATTACTGAGTTTGCGATAGACACAACTGTGAGCTATAGTGAAGCAGAAAGGCGCTTTCTCCAAGGACCCTAGGGTAAGTACATTAAATCGTTGAACACTTGGATTAAGATGCTATTGTGTGAAAAATAGATTATGTGCATTTATTGATGTCTGGTGTAACGCGGAGTAGAAAGGCTACCGAGGAATCGAGGGATTAGAGAATAGTCCGCTAATTTCTATTTCACGGGAAAGTGAGGAGGAGCTCACAAGGTTCTCTCCAAGAAGTGCGGTTCGGTTGAATAAGCAACGTTTTCCACTGATACCACCTCCATCCTGACATCAAATCTATCTTCACCCACCCCACCTCCACCTCCACCACCATCGAAGGTTGGGATGGCAAGCGAAGTCAAGTTGCCGGTATTTAAGGGTGCAGGAAATGAGGAACCAGGTCAGTTCTAGTTCATGGTAAGGGCTGTATGGGAAGCCCAAGGCATAACGGATGAGAAAATCAAAAAGGCAACCCTGGTTACCGCGCTGAAGGACCGCGTGTTGACGTGGTATATAAAGTATTCAAGCGATCATCCGAATGCGGGAATAACGTCGATCCAGGATGCCTTGGACAAAGAATTTGGTCGACCGAAATCAGAGACACAATCGGTAATTGGGTTCAAAGAGATAGTGATGCTACTAGGTGAAACCTCGTGGGATTTGGATCAAAGATTAAAAAGCACAATCTGCGAGGCTAACATGACATTGATAGATGCGCAACACTGCGTGTGGTTTGTGGCATCCTTAACACCACATCTAAAGATGGCGCTATCACAACAAAAGATCTCAACCCAAGCCAAAGCATTAGAGACCGCAATGAGATTGCACGAAACCCCAATATAGGATCTAGGGTTGGGAGTTCAGCAAATCCACGCGCAATTACAAAACTTATGCTTAGAGATGCGAAGCTTGGAACAAGGACAGGCGCTGCGGCCATAAGGGCACACAGAAGTATGGTGTATCAAATGTAAGGGCTAGGGCCACGAAAAGGGCCACTGTCCGGTCTTTGCCAACTATGTGGTGGTGGGGGGACCAATACCATTGCGACCAGAGGTACAAGCAAGGCCAGCCGTGGCACCCACGCTTTGGTGCGTGATATGCCAAGAAGGAGGAAAGCATGCCATAGAAAACTGTCATATATTACAGAATCTGAGACAAACCCCCGCCAGCAGTTATTTTGCAACTTTTGTAGGACGGTGGGCCACGATGAAAGAAACTGCAAAAGTTACGAGATGTTGATGGATCGAACACCTGCTTATAGGATGTAGATGGGGGCGCGTGGGCAAGATCTTACCACAACAATAACGCGGGGCGGATTCCAAGGACGTGGACGGAACCGAGGGGGAATGGGACCCATACACGGATGAGGACAATTGATCTGCTATAATTGTGGAGGACCGGAGCACTACGTGCATGATTGCATGAACCCGACCAGAACATGTTGCCCATATTGTTACCAATTCGACCACGAAGCAGTCGATTACCCCACACTAATTACTTAGATGTGGGAAAAAGGAGTGCTTTCGGCTACCCCCATTCAGAACATCCAAATGATGAAGGTTGAACTGCGTGTGGAAGACCCTAACGTGAATATGATGCTTAGAAGTGGTGCCACTACGGGAGAAGATAAAGGGAAGCGACCAGAGGGGGATGCATGGGTTCGCCAAGGCTCCCACGAAACAAGAAGAACTTTGCAGAAGCTTCCACGTCGGGTAGCACGGATCAAACAGAGTCCGAGAGGGATACTTCTATGCTAACTACCTTCTTAGAGGCATGCATGAAGCTACTCCAGGATACCAAAGCAGTGAAAGGATTGCAAGAGTTAATAACCAGGTGTGCAGGATCGACCAAACCTCGAATGGTATGAAAGTTGGGCAAACATGCATTGCGAACGGGGCAGGAAATGCGGTTGTCTACCCAGATTGGGGACTATGAGATGGACCAGGTTGTGTTGGACTTTGGGTGAAACAAAAATATCCTGCCTAAAAAACCTAGGAGCGCATGGGCAGGCTCTCACTACAATGGTCCCCTATCCAGCTGCAGATGGCGAACCAACAGAAGATCTTGCCTATGGGAAGACTACAGGGAGTTACAATAGACATCGACGGTGTAAGCACACTAACTGATTTTGAGGTCATAGAGATTGTGGATGACAGTAACCCATATCCTGCATTATTAGGGATAGACTGGGCAACGGATATGAATGGATTCATCAACCTAAATAAACGAAAAATGATATTCGAGAAAAAATCTCTTCGCGTAGTAGTTATGCTAGACCTAGCTGAAGGAGCACGTTATATTGAGCCAGTACACAACAAGGACAGTGACGATGAACTGGATTGTATTTACCAGATTACCGCACGGGATCAGGATCGAGTGAATCTGACCACAAACAGACGAATCTCATGGGACCGTGACAGTTCTTGCACATTAGACTAAGATGAAGAAATTGAGCAATGGCAGAACCGATTGCATGAGGTAACGACACTAAATTGTACTATGATGGTTAAATCGCTACGCTATGCAACCATGGAAGCAAGGGATAGGCTAATGGATGCGGATGCCATGCAGGTGGAGGCACCAGTCAACCAACGCAAAATGACGATTATGGGACAAAGGCCGCAGAATGACCCTACGAAGCCACTGTGCACAACGATTGACCACGAGTGGAGCCCATTCCAGAGATTCGGCGAAAGAGGCGCGAGTCTCAGAAGCATGTATGTGCAAGGGTTGAGGGGCAATCTGTTCGCCAGCAGCCCCTGACAAAGTCCATAGGGGAACAGGGGGAAGTTCGCTTCGCATTAGCTCGAGAAAACGACCCACCGAGAAATTACGGATACCACGGGTTCAATGGGCCTATACCAACAGGGAGGCATAGATGATAGTATCAAGAAGTACATAGACGAGAGCCCAGACTAAGCGGGGTAGCAGCAGGCCTCGTGACATTGGGAACCTATGGGCACGACTTCGGAAGAGAAACACACTAGTTGGGGACGGAAGCAGCAAAATGAAAGGTAGCGACGCCCACGAAGGCCGCGCATGTCTGCACATAAGTAAATTGTGCCAGGTCGGGTATCCCACAGAACGTGAACGTGCCACGACCCTACTATCATGGCTACGCCCGCACCTAAGGAAGAATACACCCCACACAATGTCGTATGAAGAGATAGTAGCTACAATGACACTCGGAAGGTGCTCGCAGCTTGGGCTAGCAGGGTAGTTCCGAAATTGCATTAGGGGTACGACTACCTGACTATCTGTATGATGCACAGTCCCAACTCCCCAAGCAGTTGAAAGAAGGCGTGGGACTATAAATGAGTTTGCGGGAGGCCGATGCGGAAAAACAATTCTCTATAGAGTCATTTGGTCCACAACATCATGGCGGCGCCCCGATGACGGTGTTGTGCACGAGAAACTCGAGAATTGACCATTAAAATCATTATTCTTGACAAGAAAATCAAGTTACGCTAGGGAGGAGCGGGCGACAGGCCATTAAGATGAAAGTTTCGAGCTAGATACGAAAAGGTCTGCCGCTTAAACGATGATAATAAGCTGGAAGTGGAGGGAAGGGATTCATTCAAAATTTTATGTTCATCTAATAATCTTTGGACGACATCGGGACATTTGAGATTGGAACTAGTCACGACTAGCAAACACTCGGCTACCAAGGGTTCCATAAGTACCATGGCAAGAACATGAGTAATGTTACGAAACCAGCTCACAAAAATATAGAAAAGATAGATCAACGCCTTAGAATTCAGCCTCTTCGAGGGGACAACCTCCTTTACATTACACAAATGAACAATTCTTAGATGATAAAAATGACAAAACCTCCTTTCTATATATAGGAGTCTAAGGGGTCACAATATAACCAAGCCGACCTAACAATAATAATATAAAGGCACAAAAATAACAATAGAGGG
>APFE030235276.1:96039-106516 GCA_000404065.3 Pinus taeda
GTGAAGTCCGGTGTAGCTAAGACTGGTGCTTGGCACATTGCCTCTTTAAGATGTTCAAAGGCCTTTGTTGCTTCCGGAGTCCATGAAAATGCATCTTTCTTCAATAATGTTGTTAGAGGTGTTGCTATTCTCCCATAATTCTTAACAAACTTGTGATAATACCCTGTCAACCCGAGAAATCCTCG
Source organism: Pinus taeda (assembly GCA_000404065.3). NCBI lineage: Eukaryota > Viridiplantae > Streptophyta > Pinopsida > Pinales > Pinaceae > Pinus > Pinus taeda. Next base: position 96,225 of record APFE030235276.1, read on the forward strand.
CAGATGCTTTATGGATGTGGGGATTTTCCATTCCTTAATGGCTTTAATTTTGCTAGGGTCTATCTTAACTCCTTCATGAGATACAATGTGACCCAGATATTCCACCTCTTGCACTCCAAATAAACATTTGGATCTTTTTGCATATAATTGTTTCTCCTCCAATAGTTGTAGCACCCTGTCAACATGTTCAACATGATCCTTCCAAGACTTGCTGTAGATTAGTATATCATCAAAAAATACTAACACAAATTTTCTAAGGAATGGTTTGAAAATTGAATTCATCAAACCTTGAAATGTTGAAGGTGCATTGGTAAGGCCAAAAGGCATGACCAAAAATTCATAATGACCCTCATGAGTTCTAAATGCTGTTTTTAGAATGTCTTCAATCTTCATTCTGATATTTGATGATATTCTGAACGAAGATCCAACTTGGTGAAGTAAATTGATCCATGCAATTCATCCAATAATTCAACAATGACAGGAATGGGAAATTTATCTTTAATAGTGAGCTTGTTGAGCTCCCTATAACCCGGACACATGCGCCATGATCCATACTTATTATGCACCAATATTACTGGAGTAGAGAAAGAACTTTGACTAGGTTGAATTATAACAACCTCTAGCATTTTTGCAACCATACGTTCAATTTCACTCTTTTGGGCATAGGGATATTTGTACGACCTGATGTTTGGAGGAACACTTCCTGGAATCAAATGAATAGCATGATCATGATAACGAATAGGTGGGAGACCTTTGGGAGTCTCAAATTCCTTGGAATGATTATCCAAGACTTTTTGGAGATCTGGAGAAATATATGATTTTGATGTGGAAACATCCGGCGAACATAATTGTGCAATTACACCACGTTGTTCCTTTTTTAGAAGCTTTGTCATACTGTTAGAGCTGATTATCTTTCCCAGTTTCCCTGCAGTACCCCTTAATTCAACTTCCTTTCCTTCCATAGAAAATTTCATGAAAAGTTCTTGAAAATTAAAAGCTATTGTACCCAAAAATTCTAGCCATTGGACTCCTAGTACAACATCGGCACCTCCCATTGGAATGGAAAGCATTGGGCTATTCAATACACATTCTCCCATGGATAGCTTGATATTATGGCACTTTCAAGAGCAATTTATGGTTCCTCCACTTGCAACCATCACTTGAAACTCTGGTGCTGGATATAGGAAGAAATTCAATTCTTTTGCTATCTTACAATGAATAAAATTTGGGTACTTCCTGAATCAATCAACACTATTACCTTTTTATTCTTGGTATGTCCTTCTATCTTGATAGTTTGAGGAGTGGTAATTCCAGCCAATGCATTACAAGATATCATTGGATTCATTACTTCTTTAGCTAGGGTTTTTTCCTGGAGTATATCCTCTTCTTTTGACATTTCTTGTTCCTTTTCTTCCTCCTCTTCACAATCTATGTAGAATAATTTCTTCTCAACACACTTATGCCTTTAGTGTATTTGCTATCACAACTGTAAGAAAGCCATTTTTCCCTTTTTTCTTCCAATTTTTGTGGTGTCAACCTTATAGGTTGTGGAAGGCTAGGGGCAACAACACTTCCATCTTTATAGTTGTGAGTGGTAGGCTTCTTGGTTACCATAATTTTGCTTTCCATTTTTCTTGCTAACCTGAATGCCTTCTCCAATGAATCAAGTTCCCAAAGGCAAACCTCATGTTGGTTATTATCCTTTAAAGTACCTATGAACACATCAATCCTATGCTCCTCTGGAATATCTTTTACCCTTATGTTCAATTTTTGGAAGTCCTCAATGTGATGCATCATTGAACCCTTTTGTTTGAGAGTTATCAATTGGCTAAAAAAGGTGTTGCTTTCTATATCCTCATAATGTGCTGTCATTTCTTCTGTAAAAATTGCTCAAGTAATAATTTGTTTACAAGAGCAAAGCCATCGATACCATACAAACTGATTTGGTTCCAAATATAAAGTTGCAATATGTACCTTTTGTGTGTTTTGCACATTATTGAGATTGAAAAATTGCTCCACATGTAGTATCCATGTTGCAGGATCCTTGCAATCAAGCTTCCTCATATCGATTTTTGGAATATGGTGGTTCTTCGATCCAACGTTAGAGTCTATGAAATCATGATTAACATTTATTTTTTTCTCATCACGAGTTTCCTTTACTACCCTTTCACCATTGTAAGCATTTCTGTAGAACTTTTCAAATCTGTCTTCAAATCTTCCATTTGTGCTTTAAATGTGTGTCTTCAAATCTATCTTCAAATCGTCCTTCTTAGCTTCCACTCATTCATCTTAGCTTTCACGCATATACTGCTTCTACATGTTTCTTTAACCTTCTTCTTAATTCTGTTACTTTTGTGCGAGTGACATTTGTTGCACTGGTCTTCTATTTATATATCATGTTGCATTTCTTCCTCTTCTTCATGAGTCATGCTAGAGCTTTCACGTTGCTTACTAAATGTTTGAATTTTCTTTCCTTGGGGCATCAGTTACCGATAATAATGCTTTACTATGCCCTTTGAATTCCTTCAAAATAATTTTTCAAACCAAGCTTATGCAAAAATTAAAAAAAAAATCTACACACCTTTTTTCACTTTGTAGGAGCTCGATATTGCATCTAATGTATCTATGTAATTTTAGATATTCTAGTTCTAAAATTACGACTTGCGGTAGCCCTCTGCGTCCTCTTTCCAATGGCACTAGTCTGATCAAATTTAGATTCTCCAAGAAAGAGTTATGCACAATCTCCCAAGATGACCTGATTATATACCTTTTTAGAAGAGCGAACTTGTATGAAGTGCCACGTGTCACTTTTTGACCTTAGGATCTAAAAAATATATATAGGAAATTACAGTCCATCCTCTTTCTGTAACTTCTTATGAAATTTCAATCTGATGCTCAAAACAAAAGTTATGGCTATTCTCCCCAGGTCACCTGTTTGGAATGTAATTCGGGAGTTTGCAAAAAGACCAACTTCCTTAGATCATATCTCCGCAAATATAGCATGAAAAGCTCTGAAATTCGGACTTGTGGTTCAGAACAATTTTGGCCCAAATGGGTTTTTTGTTTAGCATCTGAAACGTCGCAGAAAAAAGTTATAGCGCAAATGCCACGATGATCTGTTTGGAGCAGCGAAACCCTATAATTCAAAGCTCTGATACCAGATGTTATGAAACCAACTCACAAAAAGATAGAAAAGATAGTTCAACGCCTTAGGATTCAGCCTCTTTGAGGGGGAAACCTCCTTTACATTACACAAATGAACAGTTCTTGGACGATACAAATGACAAAACCTCCTTTCTATATATAGGAGTCTAAGGAGTCACAATATAACCAAGCCGACTTAACAATAATAATATAAAGGCACAAAAATAACAATAGAGGGGTTCTATGGGGCACAATAATAACAATATAGGGACAATAGGGGCATACCAATATTAATAAGGGATACAACTACAATAGTAATGGGGTAATCACTAGTATTATAGGGACCTAACAAGCACGGTTCGCGGAAGAACTATACTCCACCCAGGAGGCGCTTGATGAAGCCGTTGCGGTCCCTGAAGTCCCAAAATCCCCATGCACACCACGGTCTCAGAAAAATAAGTAGTTGATGGGGCCAGTCTGGATATCATTGAGGTTCGAAAAGTTATCAAGAGTTGACAAGGGCAAAGCAATCACCACCGAACCTGAGGAGGACGAGGAGGATTTGCAAGCTTTGCTCGATCAACTTGATGCACAAGATGAGGACGAGGAGGATGCTTTCCAAATCCCATCATGACCCCCATGTATTCTCCCATGGACTGGCCTAGTTAAGCTACCAAAGGACATGGACGCTGTAAAGAATATGCTCCAAACCCCGCTTCTTCCGGATGAGATAAGGTTCGATGGGCTGCTGCTGGGACGAGTCCCAAGTATAAAGTTCGAAGACTGGGACCTTGCAAACAACGACAAGTTCCCCGAATTGGCCGAAGACAAATTACTACCGCGGAAGTGGTTACTAGGTGTGGAGAAGGCAGGGTTACTCAATCTAAGATGGATACCTCACTATCACCGCACGACCCTTGCCATTTGTGTTATCCGACAGTTACTATGTCTGGTACATGATGAGTTTCTTTGGTTGGAGGATCCGATTCCGATCACAACTAATTTAGTACACCGGATTACCCACTTGTTGGTAAAAGGGAATGACCCTACAAACATAGCCAGAACAAGTAGCGATGTGGGTCGCGCCGAAACAATGAAGGTGAAATATAAGTTTGAGAAGCGGAAGTGAGGGTATTCCATAGCTAGTATCAAAGACCGAGGGGTGCAAATTGCTACCCAGTTACTAGCCGGTAAACTAATGAGGAAATTTCACGCAGATGACGTGCCAGCTCCTGTAATTGCACTTGCGGAATAGTGCGCGACCGAGGTTCAGTTTAACTGGGAACAGTTCTTATGCGACAAGTTTTTGACAAACTGTAAGGAAGCACCGGACAAAGGTAAGACATTTTATTATGCATGGTTGCTACTATTAATCCTTCTGGTTGCAGGAGAACTGCTGCAGGGTAGCTAATTTCCCAACACTGACGACAGCCTGCTGGAAGCCGTGTGGCATAGTTCACTCTGGGCTACAAAGGACGCAACAAGGGCTTTTTCCATCAGGGTTTTTTGGACCTTCATGGAGGGTACTATCCGAACACGGATTTCTCACATACCCCAAATATCTCAAACAATCTACAACACTTTGCAAAGCATGGTCGAGTGCAAAGCGGACATGCATAACATATATATCTGGGCGCAGAAGGATCCGAAGGGAGCATGGGTCACGCTCCTGTTCATGGCAACAGACGATGCTATTTATGCGGTGTTAGCAACATGGCCCCCAGAATGGTGCGCCCCACCCAAGCCTGTACTAGAAAAAATGGCAACGCAACAACAAAAAAAGGACCTCCAACAACGACTCACTAACTTGGCAGAAAAGGCCTGTCACAGACAACAGGTAGCTTCACAGATGGAAACCCCCAAGGAAGTGCTCACCGAAGGAACCACGCCAGACCAGGAAATGGCCTCGGACCCCGATATGAAACAGGAGGAAGAGATACAGGAAGGCACGGACCATCTTACCGAATCAACCCCCGTCAAGCGACCACACAGCATGGAATCACTGCACACACGCAAAAAGTCAAAGATAGCCAAATCTCTAGAGAAGGAGTTTCTTGATAGCAGCAAACCACCGAGTAATGTCTTTACCGACGCATTGACGAAACTAATCATCGAGCAGAAAACTGTGTTGGGGGAGATCCGAGCGCAGTTGCAGGCGTTCCAGGTGCAAACCCCGGGCTGGGTCAGCCTACACTTAACCGAGGGCACAGCCGCAGCCGACCAAATGGTGCGTACCAATACAATGAACACCTCAGTGTTGCCAGCTGGTGCTGTCTTGACCGAAGTAGAGGGGGATGTGCGAAGTTGTGGATTGAATTTGGCTGCTCTTCCTAGAGAAACCTTATACCAACTACAGGATGGGGTAATCACTGAGCTTCGTGCTCAGAAGGCCGCGCCCTCCAAACCATGATATAGCACAAGGAAAATTTGGAGAAGGTTAGTCTCCAACGAGATGATTTGATCTCACACACCCAGGCAGTGGAACAGGTCGTGGTGGCCGCTTGCAGTAAGGTTCCGGAGTTAGCTATCCCAGTTGAACTTTCAACCACTGAAAAGATTCATTGCATGGCCACCGAATTCCATATGGCCCAGGAGGAGGCTACGAATGCTCAATGGGAATTAAATCTACAAATTGAAGAGCTAAGACTAAAGGCGTAGCTAGCCACACCACCGAAAATATAGGAGCAACGTCGTGGGGAAATTCAAGCAGTATTGGAAATGATAAAGTGCGCAGTACAAGATTTCTTGGGACTGTTAGATCAGTCCCTCTTTATGCTCACCGCCCTCCAGGAAGACCCAACCATATAACAGGTAGAAACCGAGGCATGGGAGTTGCAATAGGCTTATGACACAGTCCGCGGAATTGTGCAGACGGTCGCTATCACGCAGCGGTTGGCTAAAATGAGGGAGGCCCAGGCTCTCTAGACACAAGTTGACACTGCGCGACAAAAGGAGGCAGTAATTAAGAATGCATCCAACCTTGGATTGATGAAGCATTCATAGTCTCCACAGCCATAGAAGGAAAGATTGCGCACATGCAGGCAATATGCGATCCTGGACAGGTAACTGCAAGTGATACGGATGCATCAGCGGCTCGCGTAGAACAGGTACAGAAGCTTGCGGCTGAGTGTGTTGCCAGCATAAGTGACACACAAAAATTGTTGAATGACCTCTGCGCGAAGCTTACCACACCAGCCAAGTGACTCGGGATGAGTCACAATGATTGTGTTGGGGGATTGTTGGGTAGCAGAGGGCCTGCGTAATAGTTTGGGGCTCAAAGTCCGCAATTTTGGGAAAGGTATGGTAAAGACTCCGCGAAGTGCACGAAGCGCAAAGTGTAAATGAGTCAAGTCAAAGGGTTGTCTACCCAAGAAATAATATAGAATAATAGGAAGTAAGTCAGCTTGTCCATGGTCCGCGGACCATAGGAATGTATAAATAGAGCAGGGCTCTATGGGTAGAAGGTAGCGTTTTGATATGTACTTTTGGATCTGAATTTTAATGGGTTTTTGAGGAGCGAAGTCTTGAAGTGTCTGTAAGTCCGAGTCAAGAGTGTTGGTAGTAGATAGAGGCTTTGTAGCTGTGTGCACAGAGGCCTGGTAGAGTCCACAGCTGTGTGCACGGAACCCTGCAGCTAAGTGCGTAGGGCGAATCTAGATGTATTGGTGAAAGAAGTGAATGAAGATAAGTTGAATCTGAAATTCTGTAAAGAATTTGAATTATTATGGATTTGGATAATTTATATAATTGTTTGATCTATGCACGTATGCTTATGTTATGAGTTTATGCAATTCTGTATTTTTCCTGGGTGCGCAAACTGGTTATTTCTGTTAAATGTTTGCTTAAAGACCATAAAGAGTAGATCAAATCTATAACTGTGCATTAATAAGTATTAAGGGCTTCCTGGGTCCGGATCTATGTGGGACAGAGTAGCACGAAGCCACAGAACGGTGCACGACATCTCCAGACCACATCAAGACATCCCAAGGGTGCGGAAACCTAGTTCCAGCACCCTCCCCTACTACCTCGGGTGAGACCTCAATCTGCGCTCCGCGGATTGTTGCCAAAAGGGTCGGTAGCTACGAGATTTGTTTGGCTAGATAACTCTTCCGAACTTGGGTTAGGCCCATATAAGCCAACAAGAGCTATTTATCTAAAGGCTGGGGATGAAAACACAAAATTCTTTCAACAATGTTCCAGGGGGAGGAAAATGATCAATACAATATGGATTTTAAGAGATCATAATGACAGGGAAGCCAACACTTTCAGTCAGCTTGTTGACATGGGCACTAGACATTTCCCCCAAATGTTTAGAGTGCCTGGAGAAGCTACCATTGCAGAAGTAATTTTCATTTCCAGGACAATGCCTCAATTTGTGGAGGGAAAGGATGAGGATACACTAAACAAGCCTGTCACACTAGGGGAGATTGAAGTTGTTCTGAAGTGGTTCAAGAAAGACAAAAGTCTGGGACCTAATGGATGGCTAATTGAATTCTACCTTACCTTTTTCGACCATATTGGAGTTGATCTCCTCATGACCATAGAGGGTTGCAGGCTTTCGGGGAAGTTGCATAAGGGGTTCAATCCTACATTCATTGCACTCATTCCCAAAGATGATAACCCTCAGACATTTGATGACTATCGACCTATCTCCTTATGCAATTGCATATACAAAATCATATCTATGATCACTTCCATCCGCATCAAGCCCATCTTATCCAAGTTGATATCCAAGGATAAATTTTCATTCCTCAATCATCGACAGATTCATGAAGCCATTGGTACTACACAAGAAGGGATTCACTCCATTAAGCTCAAGAACATTAAGAGTATCATACTCAAGATTGGCCTATCAAAAGCATTTGACAGAACTAGTTGGACATACTTACTACTTATATTGAACCATATTGACTTTCCACACTCATTCATAAAATGGATTATGTGTTTTGTTACATCTGCATCATATAACATACTCATTAATGGGGCTGCATCCAACTTTTTCCATGTTGAGTGTGGCCTTAGATAGAGGTGTCCATTATAACCCCTATTATTTCTCCTGATCGTGGAAGGGTTAAGTCAACTAATATCCAATGCTCGAGCAAACAGGTCATTACATGGTGTCAAGATGACATATGTAGCCTATCTAACACATCTTTTATATGTTGATGTTTACTAATTTTTTTAGATGGATCTATTCGTGACACCACTTGCTTCAAGAATATATTTGCTGGACACCTAATCCTCAATGGGTTAGTGTGGAAGCCGAATGGACAAAAGGAGTCCAAGAGACCTTGGGATGTGAAACCCAACGGTCACATAATGTACTATAAATGTATATCTCTTGTTAATAAAAATTGTACTCTCATGATTTATCATTCATATTGTTCTTGCTGCCCATGTGTGTTTAACATGGTATCAGAGCGGGTGTACTCCTGCCCTGCATAATTTCTTTGAACCATTTGTTTTATGAAAGTGTTGGATTTGAGTTATGAGCCTTAACTTGGTCGATTTGTGTATGGGTCAATTTCTGTGTTAAGAGTTGAAATGATGAATTTGCTAGTATTTAATTTGTTGGTTTATAAGAGAAGAATTGTAATGTATGCTCTTCAAACGTTAGCAACAATTTGCTGTGTGTGCCTATGAGAGGAATTTTGTAATCGAAGTATGTTTTGTCTTCTTGGATGATGAGCGATATTTGTATTAAAAGATTGTGAGCTCTACTCTTATCGACTTTGTTTTCACATGTTGAGGAAAGGCATTTGAAGCTGGTTGAATTGCATGAAATGGGCAATCACAATTAAACTAAATGATAGCGTTGTTGAGGTTAATAAATCGATTTTTGTGCAATCAAATTTCATAACAGGAAGATAGGATTTGTTGGGTTGATTTCTGTTTGGGAGCATTATGCAGTGAATTCACACCTGGAGTTGTTTGGTAAAGTCGAGTGCTGAAGAATTACATCTGACAAAGTCATGAATTAAAGCAATTTAATTTGTTTTAGCACTGATTAATCGATGTGCAGAGGTTGATCTAGATGCAGAATTTGTCAGGATTCTGTCTGTCCTGAATCGATGAAACAATAATTGTTTAATGCAGATGTGCAGAGGGGAGTTTTCAAAATTCGACTTGTGTTTCAGCTGAGATGTAGAAAACGTAAGGCGTTGTTTCAAACACTGGTTATTCTATTTGGAATTCAAATAAAACGAATGTAAATCCTGCCATTGTCCTCATTTCTTTCCTTGCCATTATTCTGTGTCCCTCTCCCTGAATTTAGAGCCTTGGAGCCGCGTTGGTGGTATCATGAGTATATTTGAAGGTTGCGCCGAAGGATGCAATTCTTGAAACTCTACTGAGAACCATGGTGAATGCTGCCTAAAGTGAACGCTATAATGGGAGCATGACTGTGTTTGATAAAATGTTTCAGTGAGTGTTTTTTTATGGACAATCATTGCAAAATTCGTTGGAAGTCATTGAACTAGTAGCCTGAGATTGGTACATGCGTTGAAGTTTTTATATGGCATATAAAAATTGCTGAATGACATTTATTGAATAGCATTGGCCGTGCTGCATTATGTGCATTTAAACAATGATGCCTCTTTAATCCGCATCAATTAAACACTGATCATTAAATTGTGGTTGAACTTTGCCTCTGCACTCAAAAATCGTGAATCATGCTACATTGAACTGTTTCTGGAATCTGTGTTGCTCATGGTTAGTGTAACCCCTGCATATGTTGGTTGAATGGTGCATAACGCTGCCCATTGGTATCAGAACCGTCTGAATGGTGGGTTGAATGGTGCGTTACGCTTCCCATTGGTATCAGAACCGTTTGATGAATGCCTAGAATGGTGCGTAACGCTGCCTATTGGTATCAGAACCCATTTGAATGGTGGGTTGAATGGTGCGTTACACTGCCCATTGGTATCAGAACCGTTTGATGAACGCTTGGTATTTCCTACTGTTACGCTTGGTATTTCCTGTTGGGTTGTGTTATATTCTTTCCACATAGTTAACAGGGGGTTTGAGGGGTACCCGTAACCCCACTTTATGGGGTCCGGGGCAGCGCCTCGGAAAATTTTGGTTTTGGACCCTATGTTAGTTGGGCAGACCCACCTATGGTTTTGTGCATGATTTTCGCACATGTTTTT
>APFE030235283.1:0-15945 GCA_000404065.3 Pinus taeda
ATATTTGAGAAAGAAGAATTTCAAGCTTATGCTATAAGAATGGAACTGAAAATCACCTCTTTGACTCTCAAAGTCTTCTTTATTAAACATTTGTGAGAGGGATTTCAAAAAGAAAAAATACCTCTTCCAAAAAGAGCATTGTAGTTCAATTGCACCCACCATTCTTTCTTTCGATGTAATGTTACTCAAATTCACGCCTTTCAACTAGATCAATATATGAATATTGTTGCTACCCTCTATATTTTTGTTTTAATTTTACTCCTCTACTCTATTTTGTAGTTTAAATCCTATGCATGTTATTTTGATTCATTTTTATTCACAAAGAGAGTGTTTTGGGTTTTAAGAATCATATATCTTTGGGAGGGTGTTTAAACTCATGAGATGGTTTCACTATTATGGGTTGAATATTATGTTCAAACCCATGCGGTCATGTATTATACTTGTGAGAATTATTATTAGGGAATGAGAGGTGAGGGTGGTTAAAAAGAGGAGGAAGATAGTGGTTAAGGAAAGAAGTAAGATTAAGGTCAGAGATTATTATAGGTCGAATATGATGTTCAAATTAATAAATTTGTGAGATTTATTATTAGGGAACTAGAAGCGAGGGTGGCCAAAAAGGATGAGGGAGATGGTGGTTAAGTAAAAAAGTAGAATTAAGGTTAAGGTTTATGTAGGCACTTGGCATGGGAGAGATAGATTAAACCAAGAATTTAATTTTAAAATGAGTACATGTTATGAATCCTAGATTTGGAGCCACATATAGATCTTCTTGAAGAGTGAGATGCATTTTTTGATTGATTATCTAGGCATTTGGTGGAGTTGCATCCAACAACACTTAAGATCATGACTTATCCTAGATGGTAAAAGAATTGTTTAAGGGATTGATAGATGGTGTTCCATGTGGGGATGTGGAAGAATTTGAAACCTGAGATCAATGTTGTGATAATCAAAATTGAGATTAAATCGACAAGGGTATCAAAGATGAATAAATCATAAAAATCGGGGTAAAATTGGTAATCAATAAATAGTTGGAAAAATAAAAAAAATCAACTTTTTTAGTATCTAAAGAATCCACAACATAAAATAAATGCATTGACATATAAATATGGAAATAGAGCTCATATATAAGATGTGTAATATGTCTGATGGAACATCATAACAATGAATGATGTCTTGGATCCCGAGTCTTGACTGAACATCAAAATATCAACAAAAAAATATAAAAATGTATCTCATATCATGAGGCATATACAATGAAATGAACCACTAAGTAACTAATAATTTCCTCTACCTCTCTTGTGATAAAATGTAATAGCTTTCCCCTAAGATGAAGAAGGTCCTAGGCTTGGCATTACAAATTGATGTCCTCTCGAAGCTGAAAGAACTAGGAGTAAGATCATGTAGACCACATCCTCTACTGGTGACCATGGTAGGTGATGTCACGTCTTCCTCCTCCCCTACAAATGCTACCCCCTCCACTACCTCCTCCTCTAACTAATTATGGGTTGATTCCATGACAGAACTTGTTGCCTCAACCCTCCATCCAAAAGTTATATCAATCCCATCCAATGAGATGGCCTCCACATCAGGTATCCTCTTAAGTTTCGTCACCCACAATCAGAGATTGTAGTAGACATAGATTATAGCTATACGAGGATCATCAATTATAAATTAATAATTATAGAAATAATAAATTATACTTTTTTATTTATTTAATGAATTCAAAAAATTAATTGGAAAATTTTTAACCAATTACTCTTCTTGGTCTCTATTTTTCTAAATACACTCCAGTTGCGCTCACATTTGGAGGAGCTACATTTTTAGCTAAACACTCAAATACAAATCTTTTGGAGCTTGGGTACTCTGCCACCATAGCTTCTCCAACACACGTCAACAACGAATAAAAGAAACATAAGAAAAAATTGAAATTTGAAAGTTGATGCAAAGTATGAAGAGACAATGAAAATTGAAAATTGAAATAAACTAAAGCTTACAAGGCATTTTGGTTGTCATATTATGGATAACCATCTCAAAGATAAATCTGCCACCTACCATCTTGTATATCTCCAATTTTTTGCAAATTTATGCACGTCCTGCTGGCAGTGACACCATGTTTTTAACACAAGTGAAGAATCCATCCATGACCTCAATATAAATATGAAACCACGGGAGTAAAAAAATGTAGGGTTCAGGTAGATCCCCGCAACATGAATGCGATGATGTAGTATATTGTTCAATCGCTCATCAATCACTCTCCATATGAATTGTTGTTTTCATAATAGTTGTGAGTGAATTATTTGGCCCTATCCATGGCTTCATACAAGTAGCCCATTGTGCGCTTGTCTCCATAAGCTAATTGAAGAACCTTTAAAAAAGGTTCAGTAATGCTACACACCTCATGAACTCCCTCTAAGAAGCTATCCTAGTATGAAACTAGCATACATATGGCATTGCCCTCTTTTTTTGTGACTAAATGACAAAGCACGCCACTCCTCTAAAAGAAACATTCTCTTCACATTCCACATAAAATCCAAGAGATATTGAAGAGATATGAAGTTAGTGGAAAATCATGTAATAGTAAGGTGCACCAACCCCTTGTTATTGGTAATTGTTCCCATCAAATGGAGCACATATGCATGATTACATATAAAATTTCTAATGTTTTTTTATGATTCACCCATATCCCCGACAAAAGGAATTTTTCCTATGTCCTCCAACATTAAGTCAATGTAGTGTCAAACACAATGTGTCCAAAATAACATAGGATGCCTCTCCATAAGCATCATGCCAGCAACAACATAATTTGTAGAATTGCTTGTTATAACCTGGACAATATGTTGTGGAACCACCTGCTGAATGAACATGTTCAATGAACCACATAATAATCGAGCATCTTTGATGTGTGAAAATGCATCAATTGATTTCATAAGCATTCTCCCATTGGGATAATTAACCAAGTTAAGAAGGGTTCTACTATTTTGATCAGTCCAACCATCTCACATCATAGTGCATCCCATATGTGCCCATGATGGCCTAAACTCCTCCAATATTTTAGTGCATTCGACCTTTTCATTTTGAATAATATGCCCTCTCAAATCATCATAGGAAATGGATTTTTACCTCGGGCCAACAATAGCAATAACATCAACCATGGGATGGTAAAATGGATTGTTCTTGGCAATACTTAAGGGAATGTCACTCCATAGAAGACACTTACCCAACAACTTGTCTTCTTCTTCCATACATTTGTTTAAGAGCCAACCCGTTGGATAGTTGTGCATCAAGTGTGGTTCTAGGAACAAAAAATGATGAGGTATCTGTGGGGTTGACTGTAGAAACTAAGGTTCAAGAATAAACACTCTCACAATCACTTCCCACCCCTCCACCCCCTACCATTTGGTTCTTTAGAGCTTCCTTGTTCAGTTTGGTTGTCTCTATATTTTCCAATGATTTGAGGGCTTTATGGATGATTTTTGGAGTTGTATTTATGAAAATTCCTACTTCATGTCCTAGAATTCGTGCAAGGTGGAATTTCAATCAATATACTCCCCCTCTCTTATGTCACCCACATAAATTGCAAGTTAAATTTGATCTATCAAATCCCCCATCGGGTTCACCATATTCCCACATACGGTCCAAAAGTTTCATGGTATGATTGTTGAAATCTTAATGTAAGATTGAACCTATGACACATGAAGAATTTAAAGTTAAACAAATCAAATTGAGAATCAACATTTTGAATTTTTGACAAAAAACAATCTCCACTAAATGCAACAATAATGACAAAAAAAAAACACACTGAAACCCAAGCAAAAGTCAGAGAAAAAATGTAGGGCACAAGAAGAATTTAAATAAATAAAATTAACAATCACATTTTGAATTTTTGACCAAAAAACACCTGCACTAAATGTAACAATAATTGAAAAAAACACACTCAAACCCAAGCAAAAATCATGGAAAATATATGGTTGATAGAAACATAAGGAAAAACAAAAAGAAAACAAAAAAATAAGGTGATGCCCATACCTAAGATATGTTGAGATTTTCAGTTTTATTAAATAGGGCAAAAATCTCATGTAGGTGACAACAATAGGATTTGTTGCTATATTAGCTCGATTTTGTTGAGGAGGAGTTAATGCATCCTATATTTGTTGTGAGAGAATTTATGAGTCAGTTTTATTCTCTTAGCTATAAAAATGCATGCCCGTACAAGATATTGGATATGGTACAGAGTGTGTGAGGAAATAAAAGATTGTAATCTCCTGTTGAATAATAAGATTGTCGATGCCTATGTTTTGGTGGACGTACCCCAGATTGGTTGGGTGAACCACGTTAAATCCTTGTGTTATCTTTGTATGATTTTATATGTTGTGTATGTCTTTTAATTTCCGCTGCGCACTGTTTACTCCAACAATTGGTATCAGAGCGTGTTGAGGAGCATGTGCGTGTGATAGGGTTGCTGAAGGTGGAGTTTTGGTGATTGGCACGGTTTTGGGCGAGACAGTCGCGCCAATTTTAGACAATGAGCGGGTTGGCGCGTTTTATTTCAGAATAGGCGTGCCAATTAGCGTGGATCTGAGCTTAATACTCGCACCAGAGTGCCAGTATCCCGATTGGCGCGGATCCGACGAGTTTAAGCGCACCAATTTTGTTACTCTAACCGATTTTTCTTCTGACACGGATCTTCTGCTGTTAAGGCAACGCCAAGTCCCTTTCGGCGCGCCAAGCGAGGATCGCTTTGGTAAAACTGCAATTTTGTTATTTGTTTTTATTTTGTAATCTGCAGTTTGTACAGCAGAGGGATTGTATGATAAGATAAAGGAAACATAGTAGAAGGCAATGGCATTTTTTTGTTAAATATTAATTTCATTTATTGACAAGTTTGAATTGGAGATTGTTTGTCTGATACAATATGGCAAAAACTCAAAGTTCTCGTTTTGAGATCAAGAAGTTCAATGGCAAAAACAACTTCGAGATCTGGAAAGTGAAGATGTGTGATCTGCTTGTGCAACAAGGCGTGGTGAAGGCGTTGATGGGAAAATCCAAACAACCTTACAACATGACATATGATGAGTGGAACGAATTGGATGAAAGAGCATTGAGCGCTATTCGACTGTGTTTGGCGGATGATGTTTTGTTTAACATCGTGTCGGAGAAAACAGCTGCTGGTTTGTGGACAAAGCTTGAGAAGCTGTACATGACAAAATCCTTAACCAATAGGATTCTCCTGAAGCGACAATTGTACAGTTTGCAAATGAAGGAAGGTACATCGATTACTGATCATTTGAATACCTTTAATACTCTCCTAGTGCAATTAGAAAGTATAGAAGTAAAATTTGAATCAGAAGATAAAGCTATAACTTTATTATGCTCGTTGCCCGAGTCATGGGATCATTTTTTTTTTTTTGCTAAGTATGGTTAATCTATTAATAAGGAAAAAGCTATTTACAGAGAGAGCGCTTGCTATAAGAGAGGACAACCAAGTTTAGCATTCCAAAACACTGATTCTGAGACTGCCCCAATAGAGGGGAAACCAGTCTGAAGGGATAAAAAATACCAGAAGACACATGGTCCAAAGTTTACCGAACAGTACAAACAAGTCATCAAAAACCGGCGGAACATCCAGTTGGATGTGCCTACAAGGACAAAAATAGAAAATGAACTAGAGCCTAAAAGAACTGCCACTTGGCATTGGGCACAATGAGCTCCGTGGCTAGCTCTTCCTCTATCGAGCATCCCCAATCTTCTTCCTCCCACCGGTTGTCCTCCTCGTTCTACGTTGGCGTGTCCTTGCCTGGCGAGGCATGTTGAGGCTTTAGATCCTCGCCCCTATTCTGCATTGCTTCGTTCCCCTTCCTCCTGTGCTGCCCTTCAAGCTCATTTTCCATGGCAGAGCACGGGTTCTGATGGGCGCCTGATTGACTTGGCTCCGCCCTGAAAGTAGCACTTCCCGAGCAGAGGCCCTAATTGCTCTGAGCTGCTTCCTCTGTAAATAGGATGGAAATGGAGGTCATAATGACAGGCTGGTTCAGCGTGCTCCTGAAGTGGAAGAGCGTGGTGTGGGGGGACGGATTTCTTGGTAGGGGGAAGGGAGCCAAACGAAGACGCCCACGCCCACTCCTTTTATTGGGATAGTGGGGGTTGTCAGCTGTGGAGTAGGGAGAGCTCGAGGAGCTTCTCCTCCTCGCTTGCTGATGAGAGATTCCCCCTCTCGAGCCTCCCCTTCTGCTGATAAGATGTTGCCTCACCATGACTGAGCGAATGAAAGAGCAAGCGCTCAGAAGCAAATAGAGGAGAGCTCGAGCTTGCGGAGGGCGCGTCTCAGCAACACGGCGAAGCTCGAACCTCTCCCATAACCCACCTCCTCCCGACGAGCAGTGCTTGTGAAGCCTTTTGTAGATGCCATAGCTATCTCGGATTTTAAAAGAATTCGTCGTGTCTCGGCTTTCCTCCTCCATTACTACTGCATTCAATGCAGTCGAAGGCCGACTATCCCCAAAGCATGTAGAGGCAATGGTCCTGTCCTCTGCTAGCCTGTACGAGCCTATTTCCCATTGCGTGAGGCCATGTGATGGCCCTTGCAGCTGAATTAAATGTGTCTTGCCACTGGCCATGTGGTTTGGAGCGGGCAGGTTTCGGTCGACACTGCTCCACCCCTGTCCCATCCGTCTATAGCTCTAGTAGAACACCCACATCCGGGGAGTTTACTTCCTTTTGGAGCAAAGTGATACATTCTTGTTTTTGTTCATGATTCTGGAGGATATTGAGGCTCCCTGCAATGAGGGGGTGCTTGTAATCAACTACCATATTGGCAAGGAGGTCCGCCACCTTGTTGCTTTCCCTTCTGACATGTCTGAAGATAATAGCCTTGTTGTTGTTGAGGGTGTTTTCTATGGCCTCCAACCTTGCCTCTAGTCTCCAACTAGTGGAGATCTTATTGGCATGAGCTCCATTGAGCAGTTGTGTAGCCATGTTGATGAGGGGTTGGGAGTCTCCTTCAATCTCCAAAGGCTGGAAGTCATGGATTTGAGCTAGGAGTATTCCTTGCCAGAGACCCTCTAGCTCAGCTGAGTTATTTGTATCCCACCATATATTGCCAAGGTATATTAGAAGAGGAGAGCCCTTGTAGTCCCTGAAAATGCCCCCGAATCCTGCTATCCCTGGGTTCCCCTTACAAGCTCCGTCAAAGTTAAGTTTGTACCTTTTCTTTGCGGGGGGCTGCCATTGATGCGTGGGATAATTTGTTTGATCTTTGGACTTGCCTTCTGTGCTTCCCTGGGGAAGATGGAGGTTCTAGTTGTCAGATATTGTTTGTTCAGTAGCCTGTGTGGGAAAGTCCTTCGGAAGCCAAGTTTTGAGAGCCAAAGTTTCTTTTAGATTCGTGACTAGCTTGTCCCAAATAATTTCTGATGGAGTGCACTGGTTTTTAAAGATGCGCTTGTTCCTTTCTTTCCAGACTGTCCAGGTGAGGAGGCTCGGAATAATTCTCCAGAGGTAATTTAGGACAGCACTTTTATAGGGACTTTGGTGCCAGAGGCGAATGGAATTAATGATGTCTTCAAATGGTCGACAATTTCTTTGACATCTGAAGCTGGATTTCTCGCATAGCTGGTTGGCTAGGGAGCAGGAGTCCAAAAGATGTTGTATGGTTTCCTCTTGCGAGCAGCAATTGGGGCACATCGAGGGCCCCTGTATTTTCCTTTTTCTCAAATTGTCCCAGGTTAGGATTTTCCAATGCCCGGTGAGCCATAAGAATGTTGAGACTTTGGGCCAAATGTCAGGTGTCCAGATCCATCCCCAGATGGGATCTAGTGATGTATCATCTTGGCACTTGATTTTGTAGGCTTCTTTTGTGGTGAAGGATCCTCGCGGGGTGTAGCCCCATCTTAGTAATTCCTCACCTTCATTGTTTCTGATTTTTCGTTTTTGGAGCTTTGTTTCCAGGTTTTCTCTTGTCTGGGTGTCGATGTTTCTTATCAATTCTTCTGGGCGCTTCCATTGCCTATATCCTTGATTGATCTCCTGTGACCATTGCTGATGTACCTTCTCCTTTTGTTGTTCCTCCCAATCATTGTTGGGCTGAATATTAAGAACCCTGTCAAGACTGGGATGTTGATTCCAAGCGTCTATCCAGAAACGAGCTCTGTTACCACCTCTAATTTCCCAAAAGTTGTGTTGTTGGATGAGGGGTGAGTGTTGACTGGCTGCATTCCACATCAACGATCCTTTCTCCACAGGGGTGAATCTGATCAGCTCCTCCATCGGTCTGTGGTTAGCATATTTGGCTCGCCAGATGATGCCCCAGAGCTTATTTGGTGCTGTGAGCCATTGCCACCAGATTCTAGTCCCCATTATTTCATTGCTTTGGCTTGGATCCCTTAGGCCTAGCCCGCCCTTCTCCTTGGGTTTGCATATAGTGTTCCAATTGATAAGGGCCCATTTACGATTAGTTCCATGAGATCCCCACAGGAAATTGCACTGAATATCTCTAATTCTTTTGAGAGCCCATTTTGACGCTGCCAAGATTGAAAAGAGATAGAGGGGCATTGCTTGAATCACTGCTTTGATAAGAATTACCCTACTTGTTATGCTCAGAGCTCTAAAAGTCCATGAGGAAAGGCGATATTCCAGTTTCTCAAGGAGTTTATGCCAAGAGGCATTCTTAATGGTTGAATCAATGAGAGGGGTGCCCAAGTAATTGGAGGGAAGGGTGGCAATGGGAAATCCTAGGATGCGGGCTATGGCTCGTTGAATGATAGGAGGCGCGTGGAAGAAAAAGATCTGTGATTTGGCTTTGTTGATATTGGTACCCAAGGCTTCAGAGAAATCCTTCAGGATGGTCTTAAAGATGGATGCTTCTTGAACTGATGGGTATCCGAAGAGCATATTGTCATCCACGAATTGTTGATGGGTGGTGGCAGGGTATTGTGGATAGATATTCCTTTCAGCATCTGAGAATGAAGGGCATGCTTGATAAGTCTACCCAACCCTTCTGCCATTAAAATTAAAAGGAAGGGAGACAGAGGATCCCCTTGGCTGATTTCTCTGGAGGGGCTGAAAGGTTGAGAGGGGATGCCATTGATGAGGATGGAAAAGAAAGTAGAGGAGATTAAGTTGTGAACCCACCGTACCCACATAGGAGAGAAAGAAAAGGCATTTAACATTTTTTGGATATAGCTCCAACTTAATTTGTCAAAAGCTTTAGATAGATCAATCTTGAGAATCATACTTGCCTGATTGGAAATCTTAAGGGAGTGTATGATTTCATGAGTGAGGATGATGCCATCCATTATTTGTCTTCCCTCAACATACCCAGATTGTTCCGGCGATATAAGTAGGGGTAGCATAGGCTTCAACCTGTTTGCAATAACCTTAGAGATGACTTTGTAGATGACGTTGCAGAGAGAAATTGGGCGATATTTTTCCGGAGTGGAAGAGCCCTCTTCTTTGGGGATGAGAGCAATGAAGGTTGAGTTGAGCGCCGGTAGCAACCAATGAAGACATCGAGATTCCTCAACTACTTGCCATACTTCTTCTCTAATGATCTCCCAGAATGAGTGGAAGAAGGTGGTAGAGAAGCCGTACGACCCTGGTGCTTTTCCCTCCTTGAGATGTTTCATGGCTAAGTCAACCTCCTCTGGCTAGACAGGTCAGAGAAGGAGTTGGTTGTGGTCCTCTGTGATGAATTTTGGTACATGTTGAGTAATCTTTTCTATATCTCTGCTTCTGTCAATTTGAGGTTCTTGAAGAACATCCTAGAAGTAGCTGATTAATTCCTGTTCTATCTTAGTGTGATCCTCCACTCTTTCCCCTCCTTTCTTTTGGAGAAAGGAGATAGTATTGTGCATTCTCCTTTGTATCGTGGTCCTATGGAAGAATTTGGTATTTCTCTCGCCTTCTTTCAACCATCTGATTCTGGATTTTTTCTTCCATAAGATTTCTTCCTGCTTGTTTCTCTCTTCCAATTGATTTTGTATGTCTTTCTCCCTTTCCATGGTTTCTTCTCTATACCCCTCTGTTATTATCTGCTGCTGGAGCGCCCTCATTTCCATGTTGAGGTTTTGTTGACCCTGAAAGATATTACCAAAAATTTCTTTATTCCAAATTTTTATTTGAGCTTTCAAATATTTGAGTTTCTGTTGGAATTGAAACATTCTTGTCCCTGTCGGGGTTGTGAAGTTGTTCCAAGAGTTATTGATGAAGTCTTTCAAAACGGGATGGGATAACCAGCATGCCTCAAATCTGAATGGATGTCTGGTGGAGTTACCTGGTCGCTGCCATTGTAGTGCTATGGGCCAATGATTCGTGTCCTGATCCAGCTTGGCTCGTCGACCTCTCTTTTCCTCTAATTTGGTGATCATGTTGAAATCTCCACCTATGAGCCAGAGAGAATACTCTCTGTTGGAATTGAGGTTTGCCATGGTATCTAAAAGAGAAATCTTATTGGGCGCATCCTGCGGGAAGTATACATTGGTCATGTGTCCATGGATGTTGGTCCCGATAATATGAAATGTTTCCTGTATGCGATTGTGGGAAGCATGGAGATTTGACAATGCGATTTTTTGGGTATTCCATGCAATCGCTAAGCCTCCAGAGGCTCCTGATGCATCCACTGCCATTGTATTGCATCATGGCCAAGCTTTTGTGAGGATGCTTCCCAGGATATTGCTGTTGCATTTTGTTTCCTGCAAGAAGAAGATCTGGGGTTGTTCCTGCCTTATCATGCTTCTGATCATTCTAAGTTTCCTAGGGCTATTGAGCCCTCTTACATTCCACGAGATGAGTTTCATTGATCACTATGTGGTGTAGGCCTATAGTACTTTGTCAATTTAGCATATTGGCCTAAGTCGACCAAGATTTTACCTACTGCTATAGTTCACTAAAGATCGGTTTTTATCCCTCTCTTTTCGGAGTCCTTTGGTGGGAGATTACCATCCCATTGACTGCCTGGATGTATGCCTAATTGTTGTTGCTGATATGCTCTGGAGAGGATTGTTTCTAGAGTGCTGAGCTGGTGCTCTTGAATTTTGTCATACTCCTTTTTTCTGCAGGCTTGCTCCAATCCAAAGATGTCTAGCCCTTTTAGATCTATGCTCTCTGGTTCTTCCTCCATATGTTGCACCTGACTGTTTTCCTCTGTGATAAGCGCTAGCTGCCAGGCTTGATATTACTGGTCATCCGTCTCCATGGCTTTGGAGGTTCCTTCGGGGTGTTCCGAGTTTTCTTTGTGGGTTTCACTTGATTTAAAAGTGGTTCCCTCCACTTCCATTTCCTTTGCAGTTCCCTTTGGTCCTGTTTGGCTTTCTTTGATGTTCGCCTCCTTATCTCTAGGGAGACGGGATGTAGGAGAGGACTGCGGAGGGGGAATAATCGGATTGGAGGTGCTAGGCATGGAGCTATTTTGCAAGTTGGGGGAAGGCTCTATTGTGGCTTGAGCAAGAATTTTAAAACTATTACTTGTGGAAGGGATAGAGGCCATTTCTTTCAGGGGTTTTTTCTTGGATGAGGGATTTTTATGCGCTCTCTTACGGCTAGGGAATTTGGTGAAACCCTCTTGGGCATGCGTATCAAAGGAGTCGGGGTCAGAGGCTTTATGATTCAGCGGGAAATCCCTGAAGAGATGTCCGTGAGCGTGACATTTGCGACAACAAAAAGGAACATGTTCATAATCTAGGGGTTGAATCCATTCATAATCTTCATGAGAGAGACTTATCGAATCCGGGAGGGCGTTATCCAGGCGCATGAAGATGCAAATGCAGGCATAGGATGTGTATCTTCGAAGCTTCTTTTCTTCAGCTGCTTTGATGTATTCGCCCAGTCCATTTCCAATTTTTTTTAGCGACCCTTCACTCTAGTATTCCTCTTGCAGTGAGTACATTCTAATCCACATTGGAGCCCAGGAGAGATCTTCCTTGTCCAGATTAAATCTTGCTACCCAGTCCCTTAGATATAATCCTGCCGAGTTAAAAAAGTATGGCCCTTCATCCATGATTCTAAACTTGTCTTCAACGCACAAGAATATCACTATGAAGAATCCCTTCGGCCCCAGCTGCAGAGATATGTGGCCTTTGGGTTTCCATTTGGCAGCGATCCAACCATACAAGGATTTTTCTATTGGCCAGAAGCCTATAAATTTTCCTATGAGTGCATGATCTTTCATGTATTGGATTCTTTCATTGATCTCCTGGCTAGGCAGTTCTATCTTGGGTCTTTCAGCTGCTATTGGCTTGCATGTGCTTGAAGTAACTGTGGTTTTTTCCCCTATCTTTTCTTTCCCTTACGGCATTTCTCGGCGTTTGTCTGCCTGACCGTTAGGATCTTTGGACTTGTGTTGCTGCGTCTCC
Source organism: Pinus taeda (assembly GCA_000404065.3). Lineage (NCBI taxonomy): Eukaryota > Viridiplantae > Streptophyta > Pinopsida > Pinales > Pinaceae > Pinus > Pinus taeda. Next base: position 12,345 of record APFE030235283.1, read on the forward strand.
GTATTGTTTTCCCCTTTAGCGTGGATCGAGCCAAAAAGTATTGGCCCAGTTCTTTTCGGCAGTGCGACAGTGGTTCTAGGGGAGGGCTTGGCGCCCCCCCCTGCTTGGTTTCCATGTGATTTGAGGATATGCCTACTCCTCTCTGGCAGGATCAGGTTTGCAGGCTTTCTGTTGAGGCTCTGTCAGTTGTCTGCGCTATATTAGAGGATCGCCAGCGCCAACCCTAGTTGCAGATGAAGCTTCTATAATTATTGTATGTCCTCATGGGATCATTTTGTTACTTCTATAAGTCTTAGTTCATTAGAAACCCTTGAGTTTGATAATGTAGTTGCATCTTTATTATCTGAAGAAACAAGGAAAAGGTCAAATTTAGAAACCCTCTACGTGAGAAACAATGATGGTCAGAGGTCGTTCTAAAGAAAGACGCTTCAGTAGGCATAACAAATCGCGTTCAAAATCAAAAGGGAAGAAGAGTAAGGTAAATTGTTGGTTTTGTGGCAAATCAGGACATTTGAAGAAGGACTGTTTGAAGAGACAGTGAACTTCTAAAGAAGACTCTTCAATAGAGAAGAAAGAAGCAAACACAGCAGATACAAGTTTGATATCCGGTTTAGGTATGAGTGATGAAGTGTTATCAGTTAATTTGTCTAATCATGATCAACATTGGCTGTTAGGTTCTGGTGCATCAAATCACATGTGCATTCATAGAGAATGGTTTAAGACGTATAAATCAATTAATGATGGAGTTGTTTACATGGGAAATGATGTCACATGTAATATTTGTGGGAATTGGAAGCATTCAGCTGCAAATGTTTGATGGGACAACTAAAATTTTAACTGATGTAAGACATGTACCTGAGTTAAGGAAAAATCTCCTTTCACTAGGAGCACTTGACACTAATGGATATAAAACTGTTATTCAAGGTGGAGTAATGAAAACTTACAAAGGTATTTTACTAGTAATGAAAGCTAAGAAGGTTGGAAATCTTTTTCAGTTAGAAGGAAGAACAGACTCAGTTCAGGTTTCTACGGTGTCTGAAAATGACAGTAGTTCTATTTGTTTATGGCATCAAAGGTTGGGCCATATGAGCGAAATAGGTTTAAAGATTTTGTCTGATCGTAAGTTACTTCCTAATCTAAATTTTGGTAAGTTAGATTTCTGCAAACATTATCTGTTTGGGAAACAAAGCAAGCAGAAGTTTAAAATTGGCAAACATAATAGTAAAGGAATCCTTGATTATATCCATTTTGATGTTTGGGGTCCATCCCCTACAACCTCATATGGAGGCTCGTCATATTTTATATCTTTTATTGATGATTTATCTAGAAAGGTGTGGGTCTACATGTTAAAAAGGAAATCTGATGTATTTAAAGTTTTCAAACAATTTAGAGAATTAGTAGAAAACATCACTGGAAGAACCATTAAATGTTTAAGAACTGAAAATGGTGGTGAGTTTACTTCAAAGGAGTTTGACAATTATTGTAAGGACACTGGGATCGAGAGACATAAGACCACTGTATATACTCCTCAGCAAAATGGAGTTGTTGAACGCATGAATAGGACTCTTTTAGAGAGAGCAAGGAGTATGCTGAGTAACACCAATTTGCAGAAAGAATTGTGGACAGAAGCGATGGCTATAGCTTGTTATGTGATAAATCGATCACCGTCAATGGCGATAGGATGCAAGATTCCTCAAGAGGTATGCAAAGGTCACCCTTGTGATTATTCTAAACTAAGAGTTTTTGGTTGTGATGCATATGCTCTAGCGCCAAAACATCAGCATTCTAAATTAGATCCAAAATCAAAAAGGTATATCTTTTTTGGATATGGTGATGGAACAAAGGGATACAGATTGTGGGATCCTACTACCCACAAGATCATCATCAACAAAGATGTTAAGTTTAATGAATCCTCTCTTGTACAGTTAGATGTAGATAATAAATTGAAACAGGATAATGTATCTGACTTTCAACACATTCAGTTTGAAACCAGTTCTAATGATAGTCAAGATGAACATAGTTCAGATGCAAGTCGTGAACAAATTTCAGATACTGATCATGAACAAGTTTCATATGTAGATCATGAACATGTCTCAGATGCTGATCATGAATAAGTTCCTACAGATGATAATCAAACAATTGTGGAAGTACCAGAAACATCTTTAAGGAGGTATACAAGAATGAAACCTCCTCCTAAAAGGTATGATGATTATGTTACTTCAGTTGCTTTTACCGCTAACGATGATGAACCTTTGTGCTATCAGGAAGCTGTAGAAGGTTCTAAAAGTGAAAAGTGGAAAGCAGCTATGAAGGACGAAATGATGGCCTTAGACAAGAATGGCACATGGGATCTGGTAGAACTTCCTAAAGATAGGAAAACTGTGGGATGTAAATGGGTTTTCAAATTGAAAAGGGGTTTTGATGATACAGAGGACATGTACAAAGTGAGGCTAGTCGCAAAAGGTTTTTCTCAGAAAGCAGGCATTGACTTTCATGAGATATTTTCACCAGTTGTAAAAATAGTTTCAATTCGAATTGTATTAGCATTAGTCGCTTTACTTGATTTAGAATTACAGCAACTAGATGTTAAAACTGCTTTTTTACATGGAGATTTAGATGAGGAAATTTACATGGAACAACTGGAAGGGTTTGTTCAACATCGCAACAAGAAATTTGTCTGCAGGCTCAAGAAATCATTGTATGGTCTGAAGCAGTCGTCTCGACAATGGTACAAGAAATTTGATTCTTTCATGATGAGTCAAAACTATATAAGAAGTGAATATGATCATTGTGTTTAATTTAAGCAATGAAGTAATGGCACGTTCATTATCTTAGTGTTTTATGTTGACGATATGCTTTTAGCAAGCAAAAGCATAATAGAGATCAACAGGTTAAAGGCTCAGATGGCTAGGACATTTGATATGAAAGATCTAGGAGCAACAAGACAGATTTTGGGCATGGAGATTTTTAGAGACAACAACAATGGTAAGCTGTGGTTATCACAACAGAAGTATATTGAGAAAATACTCTTGAGGTTTGGTATGACCAATGTGAAGCTTGTGTCAGTCCCTTCAGCTTCCCATTTTAAGCTTTCTTCTAGTTTATGTCCTAATACAAATGAAGAAAAGGAATATATGTCTCGAATTCCGTATGCCAATGTAGTAGGTTGTTTGATGTATGCGATGGTTTGTACTCGACCAGATATTTCACATGTAGTTGGGGTTGTCAGCAGGTATATGGAAAATCCAGGTAAAGAACACTGGTCAACAGTGAAATGGGTGCTTCGGTATTTGAGAGGCACAAGTGATTATTGTATCACTTATAAGAGAAGTAGTGAATTTGTTTGTGGATATGTTGATTCCGATTTTGTAGGTGATTTGGATACGAGAAGGTCAACATCAGGGTATGTATGTACTCTTGTAGGTGGAGCTATTAGCTAGATGTCAAAGTTACAGAACATTGTTGCTTTATCCACTACTGAATCAGAATACATAGCTGCTTCTCATGCTTGCAAAGAAGCGATTTGGTTGAAAGGTTTGTTTGGTGAGTTTGGTAGGTTACAGGACAACATCAAGTTATTTTGTGATAGGCAAAGTGCAAT
>APFE030235283.1:15955-44644 GCA_000404065.3 Pinus taeda
TTGGCTAAGAATCCGGCCTATCATAGTAAATCAAAGCATATACCTATCAAGTACCATTTTGTAAGACAGGTTATCACTGAAAGGGGAGTCTCTCTTGAAAAGGTGCATACAAAGGAGAATTGTGCAAACATGTTCACAAAACCAGTTTTGTTAGAGATGCTACATTGGTGTTTGGCTTCTCTTGGCTTGCAGAAAAGATAAAAATAATAAAGAAACAGGGTATCAGGCTAATTGTTGTCAAAGTGGAGATTGTTGAGATTTTCAGTTTTATTAAATAGGGCAAAAATCTCATGTAGGTGACAAAAATAGGATTTGTTGCTATATTAGCTCGATTTTGTTGAGGAGGAGTTAATGCATCCCATATTTGTTGTGAGAGAATTTATGAGTCACTTTTATTCCCTTAGCTATAAAAATATATGCGCGTACACGATATTGGGTATGGTAGAGAGTGTGTGAGGAAATAAAATATTGTAATCTCCTGTTGAATAATAAGATTGCCGATTCCTATGTTTTGGTGGACGTAGCCCAAATTGGTTGGCTGAACCACGTTAAATCCTTGTGTTATCTTTGTATGATTTTATATATTGTGTATGTCCTTTAATTTCCGCTGCGCACTGTTTGCTCCAACAAGAGACACGCCTTGCTAAAAAAAACTCAATCCAAATTCAAAAATTTCTTTGCTTGGATCCTAAATTTGCTCAGTTTTCTCCTCTCTTTCTCTTATAGATTTGTTCTCCTCTTCTTTAGATCTTACCCCTGTCACCTGATTGTAAAATAAAACCAAAAAACGCAATAAAATGTCTTAAAAATATGTTGTTTTGCAGTGTCGTTTTTTTTCTCAAAATGAAAAAATAGCCAATCAAATCATCAGACGAAACTAATCTTAATCTTCGCAACACTACTTGATATAGCCACCATTCTTGTGGTAATAATTGCATGTGATCACTAATTAATAATAGACATTTAGATTCAATCAATAATGGCCATACTTGAAAATATTCCACAAAAATTTTGATGCAGGAATCTAATTCGCCCCGTGGTGGGTTCTAATTCAACCTTGGGTGAGTTCAATTTTTTGATGGTGTTGGTGATGTTGGATGTTAGATTGGTGTGGAGGAGTCTTGAATTTTCTAAAAATACGGGTGGTAGTTGAGACTTGTCGGTAGCGTTGATGTCGTAGGTTGTATTTAATAGATAATTAATAGTTTTCTTTAGGGATGGTGCGTGGCTTAAGAAAAAACCCAAAAATAAAGGGTGTAGTTTAGGTAGGCTGATTATGAAGTTTTTTTTGGGCAAGGCATAAAGCTGGAAAAAACTAAAAATAAGATAATAGAGACTCGAATAATACTCTAATACCAATGATGTATTTTAACCCAAAATTATCATGGAAATCAAGCACGTAATTTTACATAATAATAGAAATGTTTAAGATAATGAAATGTTGATTTGTTATTCTTTATGTAGGAATATAGTTGGTCCACTCAATAAGCACAAATGGTGTATTTTAACCCAAAACAATCTTGGAAATCAAACACGTAATTTGACATAACAGAAATGCTTAAGATAGATATCCTCAGGAAAAATGGCAGGTTGAATTGTTATTCTTTATGTGGGAATATAGTTGGTCCACTCAATAAAAGTAAGATAAGAGAGCCTCGAATAATACTCTAATACCAATGATGTATTTTAACCCAAAATTATCATGGAAATCAAGCACATAATTTTACATAATAATAGAAATGTTTAAGATAATGAAATGTTGATTTGTTATTCTTTATGTAGGAATATAGTTGGTCCACTCAGTAAGCACAAATGATGTATTTAACCCAAAACAATCTTGGAAATCAAACACGTAATTTGACATAATAGAAATGCTTAAGATAGATATCCTAAGGAAAAATGGCAGGTTGAATTGTTATTCTTTATGTGGGAATATAGTTGGTCCACTCAATAAGCACAAAACCTAAGGGTCCAAAAACATACATTAAAAAATAATCAAGAAATAAGATAAGGTAATTCAGACATTGACGGTGGAGACCTCGTTTACTGCGATTCGTCTTCCTATTTACGTAGTCTTTAATTGGAGCCATCTCCCTACTTACATTAATTTGTTTTACTAGGTAACATCTTCCTATTTACATCATATTTAATGGTAGTCAAGCCTAGAATTTGACATCTCACAGGATGTATTTTTGATTTCAGAACGTATTTGCCAGCTAGGAAAATATTTTCAACATCAAGTTTGACATCTGGTATACCTCTCCAACACGTCAAAACAATGTCTAATTTTACAGGGAAAACGTAAAAATCTATAATGCCCTATTTCATAAGAGTCAAGACTTAAAATGGGTACATAACATAGTTTGAAATTAAAATCTATTTAAATGTTCCAACGTCTCATTGCCAAATACCCTAGTACTTACCATTAACAGAAGAAAGTCTCGACCTACCATCAGCCACTTGCCCGATACTAATGATATGCAAATTTAATATGATGAGACATGGAAATTTCCATGTTACGATTTACCTATTTCATGATTGCGATGAACGCAGCTCTTGTATGTTAAATGCTAAATTGGTATGGGTGGGTTTGTATTGGAATTTGGTTGTATCTGATGTTCATTACCTCACTATAAAATCAATTTGTTGTAGCCTTGCAACAAATCAAGTATAATATGAGTTCTAGACATGCGACTCTGTCCTCCTTGGGGGATTGAATGTGTCTGATTAGAACTTGCCAACAGCCCTGACTGTGAGTCATCGGCTCCTTTAAAGTAATCTCGTACTCCCACATACACCTGTTTGATTTCTTTCTAACATATACTTTCAACCATGCCCTTCATCTTTGATGTAAACTAGATTTTCTCTATCTTTGACAACATGCACTTTCATGGTCCTCGTTTGAATTTTTATCGTTGCACGCTAGTTTTTACTTGTAAAACACGCTGAATAAAACTATCATGACTGGCATATTTTGACCAGACTTAATAGTCATGAGTAAATTATTGTTTGAGAAGAAGAAACACATTATATTTTGAAGAATATCTTTATCTTGCTTAATCAATTAATTAATTTAGTGACAATTAAATAATATAACCTCGTAAGATTTAATGTAGAAGTCACATGTCAAGTGCTCATGTCAAGAAAAAAATAAACTAAATTCCTAAAATTATCTTAATATTACCCAAAAATTCAAAAATTTAATGAAAAAATTCCCATCCCATTAAGGATTCTAACATAATTTCAATTGAATTTAAAATCAAATTCTAACGGAAAAAAAAAGACACTAAATCTAATTATTTATATATATATATATATATAATATATATATATATATATTATATTATATATAATATATATATATATATATATTATATAATATATAATAAGTTTGGTAGGATTTTTTATTTTCATCAAAGCAGGTTACAATCATAAAAAGACATTCAATGGCCTCAACCTACCTATTCGGAAACCAAGTCTTCTAGCCACCGAAGTGCATTATATGTTATCCAAAAATGAAATCGTTTAAGTCTCTCTAACAAAGACTTACAGGATTGAATATCTCGAAACTATCTACTACATAAATAGCTACAATATAGATTACTAGTCGACATATACTGCCAAGAAAATCAAACAAAAATACGTTCTACCATATTGAAGAAAACTACTACTCATCTATGGACTCGAAAGGAGCTAGGTCCTTTGCACTGGAACCTAGTAATTTAGACTGAGCAAGACACATAATGTGTTGCTCGATGTGACCAAGACGAACGTTTTGCAAATGAATTTGGAATTGGATAAGATGAAATTATTTTTGAATTTCCTAAAAACCTGGATTAGATTTGATAAGTCTTGTTGGAGAGGTCATGATAGCTCTGGCCACAATAATTTTCATGATCTAGTAGAGATGGAAAATTTGTTTATATTTAGTGGTACATCCTTGGGTATGTCGTAAGTCAGGAACCAATTCATGTCTAAATTCAATCGGTACTTCAACTTTTACCCACTGATTCAGTTCATCTTCCCATGTTCATATCAATTGTTTAGCTTGGGCTGGAGTGCTCGTATGACAAGCCTGAGTCACCTCATTGATGATTTGAGCATCAGTTTTACGACGACTTCTCCTCGACTACCTGGTTGAGGATGAACTCCTACCTCCTTGTATCCCCAACTACGTCCTTGACCCCTGCTTCTAGAAGAGCTAGCTCCAAGTGATGGGTGAGCCATTTGAGTTATTAACCAAACAACAGCGCTGCAAGTCACCAACCAAACTAAACGAGCCATAATTGAGAACCAAAATGTTTGCTCCCCATTAGGGAGTTTACAGAAGTTTTGAGGATCTGACACAATAGAAAGAACATGAAAGCAAGAGGCAAAATTTGTTGGGCTCAGGCCTTTCAGAGAAACCAAGGGTCAAATGAAATGATCACCATTGATGCACATAACTATGTATCAGCACCCCGTGTTGAAATAAGATCATATACAAAGATAAGCCAAGGTTAGTCTATTGCCTTATGGAAAAGGCTCCACAGGCTGGCTCCCTAAGCCAAATTACAATGAGGTCCACACCATAGTCGCCATAACTCATAAGAAGGGAATTTAGACTCTTTCCCATGATCAGGACCAATAATTCAAATATATAACCAACATCAACAAAAATACAACCATCCACCAAAAGATTCCAAACGAGAGATTGAAAATACATTCCCATTTGAGATAGAAGAATGCCAAAGAATATGGACACCATAATACAAAAAGCAGATATTACATAAGACAAAACAACATAAACTTCCCAATTTACCATACATCGATTGCCATTCCTCACGAGAATCTTATTGTAGATATTTCCATAAAGGTTTTGAGAGACATTATAAGAGTATAAAGGCCATGGTCAGAGAGGGGAGATAAAGAGAAAAGCAAACCCGATGGGAAAAGCCATGAACTAGAGAGGACCGGTCGCTCCCAAGAAGCAGATCCACCTGGCCTAGCTTTCAAATAGAGATCGCTTGCCTAGAGCCTTTGCTTACCACGAAGAGCCGAACCCCAACATAAGATAAATAGATACTTAGGATGATGAGCCCGTCCCACCTACAGATTAAGAATCCCGTGACTTGTCTTATCACCATTTACAAATCCCATGCACATTGCAACTCCACACTCATGATCGAGCATGTGTGGGCATGGGTCGAACCACTCTCTGGCCCTTTCAACAATCAATTTACACATGACGTAAGTCCTGAGTTAGGAAACGAGTTGTCTTGCACCTCGATCATGGAAAAATCTATATATAATAATATATATATATATATATATATATATATATATATATATATTTTCTTTTAAGTTTGGCAGGACTACATCTTCATCATGTCCAATATATTACCTTGATTGGGGCAGGGAATTGAACCGATGACTTTACATCAAGGAGTGCCTTAACAGAGTACCTAATCATCATCTATCTAGGACACTTAAAAATTCACTTAAAATACGCTTATAAATTCATAAATAGATTTAGCACCTCAAAAACCCCTAAAATATTTGATCTTTACAAATTAAACATCTTAAACTTATAATTTTTAAAAATCTATATCCAAAGTTAAACCAAATTAATCAACTTAAAAAAAACCATACACTTTATAAAAATATTTAATATAATTTATTATTTTACCATTAAACATTAACTTAATATATATATATATAGTTTGCCATACAACTCAGCATATACCATATACTGATTTTTAGAGTATCCTTCCCTGTACATGTCAGTGTGATCATTTCATAATCTTGGTTAACTCAAGACAGTCCTCGGAATCTTGATATCCATTCGTACCATAAATAAATAAATAATTCCGAAAACTCTTCGAAACGAAAGATTTTCCAAGTTTGTGGAACTCTCCCATGCAACTCTTCTACTCTTATGCACAACTGTCACACAACTTCGATGGATATCCAACTGCATGGTTTGTGCAAATTCACATTTTGCATTTTAAAATATCATTTTCTAATTGCATTTTAAGTTTCCCATGCATTTAAAAAATTGCTGGGAATGTGAGAAATCATTTTTGGATCTTGAATTTGTAACAGTTTAAAATGCTTTTTGATGGTATATAAAAAATTCTTGCATTTTAAAATATCATTTTCTAATTATTACATGTTTTAAAACATTTGGGAATGTGAAATTATTTTTGGATCTTGAATTTTTAATGGTTTAAAATGCTTTTTGATGGTATATAAAAATTTATTAAAACACTTAAAATGTAAAAAATTTACAACTCAGGTTGGTGCAAATTCACATTTTGCATTAAAATGGCACTTTCTCATTATTGTGCAAACTCACATTTTCCATTTTAAAATAGCATTTTCTAATTATTATATATTTTAAAAAATTTACTGAGAAAGTGAGAAATTATTTTCGGATCTTGAATTTTAAATGGTTTAAAAACTCTTAAAATATTTAGAAGGTAAATAATTCACAACTCAAATTTATCTGGTCTCTATAACTTGGGCCAACCGCACTAGTCCACTGCTCTGGCCAATGCTTCATCACCACATACAACCAGAGTGTGCAGAAAAAAAGGAGTTAAAACATTCCGCAATCATTCAACTCACTCCACTGCGTCCAAGGGCATATGATATATGGCCCGTTGCATCTTTTCAGCTGTTGCATCAATCAAATTTTTACGGAATATACTGGTCCTGGGTAGGGTTGGAATTTGAGTGAGCAAAATAATTTTGATGTGTCATTTTAATCGTCAAATATATATTAATAATCAAAGATAAATATATACTTGAAAGTTTTATTGGGATATTTCGAATGTGTGTATATATCTCAAAAATTATTTGAGTCAGTCAAAAATCCGGAAAAAGTCATTATGATGTACTACCCAACTGCAATAGTGTATGAATTTTATCAGTACCTTTTCATAGTTGTGAATTTTAGCATTCACCATCTACTTCAATTTTTATCATTTATGATGTACCTCATACATAATTTCTATTGGTTAATACCTCTTCATAATTCATTTTCATCATCTTGAATTTATCCTTCACCATATACTTCAACCATTATGATCCATGATCCACCTCATACACAATTTCTATTTGTTAGTACCTCTTCGGGTACCCTTCTTGAATCTTATCATTCACCATCTACTTCAATCATTACCATCCATGATCGACCTCATAATTTCTATTTTGTTACCGACTCTGATCCACCTCATAAATAACTGTTATTTGTCAGAGTGCGTGTACCTGTTACCCAATCAGGTATAATCAGATAAACTGTGTACTGTAAATAAACCTTATTTACTTTTCATATCACCACCTCAATGTATTATTTCTGAATAATGCAGCAACAACAGAATACAAGGTGATTGCATGACTAGTATTTTATGACCCGTAGTGCATATCTGGGTAGCTAAAAGCACTGGCTTCCATGAACAAATTTGTGACACTCTCTTCTCTCCTCACCAGAGTACATGTACCTGCAACCCAATCAGACATAATCAAATATGTTGTGTACTCTAAATAAACCTTATTCACTTCTCATGTCATCACCTCAATGTATTAGCTCTGTATTAGCATTGTATAACCTGTACTGCATGTCTGGGTAGCTAAACAGACCGGCCTCCATGACACTGTCAGTGTCTCTTCTCACCTCACCTTCTGCTCTCCGTTGCTGCTTCTTTTGTCTTTCTGTCTTTACTTCCTAAGTCTACTTGTGTTTTGGGTTTAGTGATATGAAAATTTAGTTATCTTTCAAGTATTTCATTCAAAATTTTCAATAATATCATAAATGGACATGCCATCATTGAAATTTTTAGTTAGGTATTTCTCATACAATAATCTGATTGGATTTGTGGGTTTCGATTTACTAATCTGGCAAAACAGTTAAATGAGGATCCTAAGGTTTCAACAGGCTTTCAACGCGTTTGGCAAATGGTCACAAGGCAGTTGAATGATGATAGACTTTCAAGGAGTGCAGTTGTTTGTGAGGGTATCGTGGAACGCTTGTTTACTACGCTTTCATGGCATTTGCATTCTATCAAAGAATTCACCGTAGAGAATCGTATCCAGTTGAATAGACATTCAGAGAGCGGATGGAAGGCCATAAATCCATGATTTCAGTTTTTTCATTGTACTAGCATATATTCATTTTAAATACAGATCTAACTTAAATAGAAAATCTGAGTTGACATTATTCAAATATTTTATATAATTATTCAAGATTTTTATAAGCTCATATAATTCAAATATTTTATATAATTATTCAAAATTTCAAAGGTAGTGACAAATAAACAACCTTAAATATAACAAGTCATAATATGGCTCCTGCATTATCAATTAGATAGTTAATAATATACTTTTTATTGGCAATATTTAAACGGATTCGCACTTTTTGCCATCTCTACCTTTATCAAATAGCAACAGAAGAATCCAACAATAATTTTTCCGTGCGCCCTTAAATTCAGCTTCGTAATTGTATTTTGCTATAATTGAATCGATAGAAATTAAACATGTCATTTGAGTAAATTAGGCTGTTAACTTATTCTGTTAGAGTTTCAATCTAACTCTTTTATTTATGTAGTAGGATCGAGTCATAAGTATAGTTAAGTAAAGAGTCAATAAAGTCCATATTAATAATTGTAAGTGGTTAACCGACATTTAATGACGGGACCATAGTTAGTTGCAAATGAGCCATGGTATTAGATAGATGGTATTAATAAGAACCATGGTATTGCTCCATGGAATTGCATATACGAATCATATATAAAAGATAGAGACTCCCTGCGAGGAGCATCTTGTCTTATTTTGTAATCGAGCTCGACTCTATTGGAGGTTGCCCCCTCGAAGAGGCAAGTGAACATTGCTTTCTGAATAATAAAATACTTGCTATTGTTTCTCATTTTCTATGTTTTGGATATATTTCTTCGCATATTTGGTATTCTGGTATCGTCTTGCAGGTTAAGAGCATAATAAGTGGTATCAGAGCACTTTCGAGGGCAGGTGGGATCTCCATTTTTTAGAAAAAAAAAATTTTGGCTAGAGACGTGTTCTGACGTCTTTAAACCACGGGATCTGTCATTGAGCGCATAAACCTGCAGATTTGGGAAGGCATGCACAGAAGAAATACAAGAGGTGGTCAGGCTTGTTGGACTCCCTTGTAATCCCTGTGGGTACCCCTTCGAGTAGTAACGCATTAGACAAAACCGCGCACAGACTGTCTTCCAAGTACCCTCTGGGTATATCGGAAGCCCCCTAGCTCCTTTGAAACCTCGCCATAGATAAACCGTCGGACATTTTGCTACTACAGTACATCGAGAACAACACTCGGAGAGATTACTCGCCCGTACGATAGGGTAGTCGAATTGTACGACTAAGGGTACGATTGATCCTCCTTATTTAGTGCCTTGAAACATTGGGCTGAGTACTACTATCAGACCGTTATGTATATTGCGATTTGTGGCACCTGACACTCCTCGAGACCATAGTTCCCTTCTCTATCTTTGGATCGCGCATAATCTCTGCTAGCTCAGATTTCACAAGTGGGGGTTTTACAACAACAGCCGCAATCAAGCCCGCCGTTCAGATTTATCAGAACAACCATTCAGATCTATTAGATCCATCAGATTCGGAGCAGCAATTTGTTCCACCGTTCAAGATCTTTCTGATCAGCCATTCAGATCTCTCAGATCCATCAGATCTGCCATCCAGATCTGAGTAGTTGTGTGGGTTCCTATACCTGGGCGTTTTCATAACAAAAGTCTGAGACCCCCAGGGGCGCTTATTGGTGACCTAGCCCATAAGAATCAGGATGACGAGCTGAGCAAGGTGGTAACATTCAATTGTTAGTGCCAAAAAAATTCGGGCGGTCCCGAATTTCAAGTACATCGGATCGGTGCATGGTAGAAACTAGAGCTCAAGCTATGGCCAATGAGAAGATTAACAACCTTGAACAATCCTTGAAAGACATTCAAGACCAACTGGCGACAATAACTACAACATTCTCTAATGGTAAGGTGGAAGCCCGTGAGGAGGCGTGTATTGGCAATGAACACAGTGAGGGTGAGTCTAGCGACTCTCTTCACTTCTGGGGCACCCACCAACAATCCCGTCCGCGACCACCCAAGCTGGATATTCATAAATTCGATGGCTCTCACCTGACAACATGGATAGCACAAATGGAGCAGTATTTCAATCTGAATTACATCTTGGATAATGAGACTCAGCTTATGGTGGGGACCATGTACTTGGACAATGAAAGATGGCAATGGTGGCAATGGCATCAACGTTGCAATGGAAGGCCCTTAAGTTGGGACACATTCAAAAAAGCTCTTATGGAGCGCTTTGACCATGACTTTGCTTTTTTGGGTCGTCTCACTAAGCTCTGACAGACTGGCACAGTGGATGAATATATTACAACCTTTGAAGCCTTAGCTTTCCGTACTATAGGTCTACAAGATGAGTTCTACATAGAATGTTTTATCAGTGGTCTTAAAGAGGCCATACAAGCTCACGTCTGACTGCACCACCCTCCCACATGGTCGGAGGCTTGCAAGGTAGCTCGTAAAGTTGAATGTGCGTTAGCGGCCCAGTCCAATCACCCAGATTTCACCTCCATGGGTTGCCCCCCACAGGCTCACAGCACTACCCAAACACTTAAGGTTCAAAAGGTGTTACCTGCAAATATGGTAGAAAGAAGAAAACATGGATTATGTTACTACTGTGATGAAAAATACTCCCCCGGTCATAAATGCAAGGAGCCCAAATTCTTTCAAATTGATTCTACTAATCACAACTCATCAGAGGAAGCCCCACCACTTGAGGAACCAGAGGAGGAAGAAGAGGACAACCAGAAGGACCACATCCCTGAAGAACCAATTATTTCACTGCATGCTTTGGCAGGGATTTCTTCGCCTCAAACTCTCAAAATCAGAGGCTTTATTAAGCATCGCCCAATGGTAATCTTGATTGATAGTGGAAGTACACATAATTTTATCCATCAAAGAGTCGCGGAAGTAGTGCATTGTTTTGTACGAGCAGTTTCTAACTTCCAAGTCCAAATTGCGGATGGGGGAACAATGAAATGTGACGGCGCTGTGAAAATGTCAAACTTCAAATGGGGGATTATCAGTTAAAGACCCACATGTTTTCCATCCACATGGGAGGGTGCGACATTGTCCTTGGTGTTGAATGGCTTCGCACACTGGGCCCAATCACGATGGATTTCCAGGAGTTATATATGAGCTTTAAGCAAAACAACCACACACATACCCTCCACAGACTCTAGGCGGGAGCTCCCTCTATGATTAGCTCACATAGGATGGAAAAATTGTTAAAAAAGGGCCATCATGGAGTTATAACTCAAATTAATGCCATCCAAGCTGTTGGACCCAATCCTCTTTTGATTCATCGTGAGATGCAACAGATATTAAATAACCATCTGCCGGTCTTTAACAAGCCTCATGAGCTTCCACCCTCGAGAGGGGAACGTGATCATAGCATCACTTTGGTCCGAGGGGCCCAACCACCAAATGAGTGCCCATATAGATATCCATTCACCCAAAAGAATGAAATAGAAAAAATAATCAAGGAACTTTTGGAAGTTGGCGTCATTCGTCCCAGCATTAGTCCTTATTCATCACCGGTGGTCATGGTGCTCAAGAAAGATGGGGAATGGAGTATTTGTCCAGACTTCAGGGTCCTCAATAAGTTGACAATCAAAGATAAATTTCCCATCCCGATTATTAATGATTTACTAGATGAACTAATGGGGCTCAATTCTTCACTAAGCTTGATCTTTGTTTAGGCTACCACCATATTCGCATGAAAGAAGTCGACATTCCAAAGACAACTTTCCGAACTCATGAAGGCCATTATGAGTTTCTGGTCATGCCATTCAGTCTTTGCAATGCCCCATCTACTTTTCAGAGCCTTATGAACCACCTGCTCAAACCATATCTCAGAAAATTTGTCCTTGTTTTCTTCGATGACATCCTCATTTACAGTCGAACTTGGGCCACACATCTTCAGCATGTAGATCAGCTCTTGCACCTGCTCTGCGAGCATAAATTATTTGTTAAGATGTCCAAGTGTTCTTTTGGCATGGAAGAAGTTGAGTATTTGGGCCACATTGTGGGGCATGAAGGTGTCAGGGTAGACCCCAAAAAAATCCAGGCAATGCAGGAGCGGCCTCAACCTAAGACCTTCAAGAGTCTGAGAGGATTTTTGGGTCTCAAGGGCTACTATCACAAATTTTTCCGCAACTATGGTCGCATTGCAAGGCCCCTCACTCAACTCCTCAAGAAAAATTCATTCTTCTGGAATGATGAAGCACAACAGACCTTTACAGCTCTCAAAAATGCCATGTGTTCCACTCCAGTCTTAGCACTACCAGACTTCACCAAATCTTTTGTCATTGAATGTGATGCTTCGGGTACGGGTATTGGGGCAATCTTAATACAGGAAGGTCGACCCTTAGCCTTCACAAGCCAACAACTAAGTGGGAAGAATTTGGGACAATCTACCTATGAGAAGAAGATTATGGCAATCTTACATGCAATACATCCCTGGTGACCTTACTTATTGGGGCGATGCTTCCAAATCCGCACAGACCATCAAAGTCTTCAACATTTTTTGGAGCAATGCCTATCCTCACCACAACAAAATAAATGGCTCACCAAAATGCTGGGATATGATTATGAGATAATTTACAAGAAAGGGCATCAAAATATTGTAGTTGATGCATTATCTCGCCAATTTGAGGACGAAAGTACCTTGCTCGCAATTTCCCTTCCCATTCCAGAATGGATTGAAGAGGCTCGCAGGGAATGGTTTTCGCATCCCTAGCTCTCCCAACTCATTACTCAATTGCAGGCAGATCCAAATCCCACCAAGGGCTACTCGTGGCAGGATGAGATTCTGTGCTACAAGGACAGAGTTGTACTATCACCAACATCCACCTTCAAAAGCAGCATTTTGGCGGAGTTTCACTTATCCCCCACTGCAAGACATTTAGGCTTTCAAAAGACGTATGCTCGCACTCGAAGATCATTTTTTTGGACAGGAATGAAAAAGGACATTCTTACTTTTGTAGCAGAATGCGAAGTCCGTCAGCACCAAAAAGGAGAGATTGTCAAAGCACCAAGCACATTACAACCATTGCCCATTCTGACATCAATGTGGACGGAGGTTTCTATGGATTTCATTACAGGCCTTCCAAAGTCAGGAAACAAGTCAGTCATCATGGTGGTGGTGGACAAAAATTTCTAAGTATGCTCATTTTTGCACCCTACCCCACCCTTTTACACCAACTTTGGTCGCTCAATCTTTCATGGATTAGATCTTCAAATTGCATGGCATGCCCACTTCCATTGTGTCTGATCATGACCCGGCCTTCACTAGTAATTTTTGGCAGAAACTCTTTAGGCTACAAGGTACCCAACTAAAGCTCAGTACTTCTTATCATCCACAAACTGATGGTCAAACTAAAGCAGTTAACAAATGTCTGGAAACCTACCTTAGGTGTTTCACTTCAGAAAATTAACATCTCTGGGTACAGTGGTTACCTCTAGCTGAATGGTGGTATAACACCAACTATCATGCCACCACTAAATGATTCCATATGAAGTAGTTTATGGTCAACTCCCTCCTTCCCCTACTTCTTATATCAAAGGATGCTCAAAGGTACAAGCAGTGGATCAACTCCTACAGAACTGCACAGCCATGCTCACCCATCTTAGAGAGAATCTTCATCAAGCTCAAAACCGCACGAAGCAACAGGTAGATCAACATCGATCAGAACGCCAATTTCAAGAAGGAGATCAAGTATTTTTGAGGCTGCAACTATATAAGAAAACATCACTCAAACACAAGGGGTGTCAAAAACTACCTCCAAAATTCTACAGATTGTATCAAGTACTTCAGCGCATTAGAGAAGTGGCCTGCAAGCTAGCCTTGCCACCCACTGCAAAAATCCATCCAGTTTTCCATGTCTCATGCCTCAAGAAAGTGATTGGGAACAATTGCATAATTCAAACCAGTCTACCCGAACTGGATGAAGAAGGGTCAATCTGGCTCCAACCTGAACAAGTCTTGGACACACGAGAATGGCACCTACATGGCCGCATGATCAAGGAAGTCCTCGTCAAGTGGAAAGACACATCTCCGAAAGATGCAACCTGGGAACCAACCACTATTCTTTAGCAGTTTCCGCGGCTTTAGCCTTGAGGACAAGGCTATTCTTATGTGGGAGGGCATGTTAGGGTCCCACCCTAATCCCCTTATTTATGTAGTAGGATCGAGTCATAAGTATAGTTATGTAAAGAGTCAATAAATCCCATATTAATAATTGTAAGTGGTTACCCCGCATTTAATGACGGGACCACAGTTAGTTGCAAATGGGCCATGGTATTAATAAGAACCATGGTATTGCTCCATGGTATTGCATGTATGAATCATATATAAAGGATAGAGACTCCCTGTGAGGAGAATCGTGTCTTATTTTGTAATCAAGCTTGGCTCTATTGGAGGTTGCCTCCTCGAAGAGGCAAGTGAACATTGCTTTATGAATAATAAAATACTTGTTGTTGTTTCTCACTGTCTATGTTCTGGGTATATTTCTTCGCATATTTGGTATTCTGGTATCTTCTTGCAGGTTAAGAGCATAACACATTCTTGATTTCTTTGTCTAATTTGAAGTGACAGGAACATAATTCAACAAGATCAGAAAAGCGGCAGTGGTCCCTGCCGGGCCTAAAATCAAATAATACAGAGGAGACATGAGCAGACGCCTCCCCTAATTGTTCAATAGTTAATCTAAACTTTGCAGCTTATCCAAAATTTATCTCAAATGAGAATTTAATGATCCCATTATAGGCAATGTTGAAGTCTCATCTCCTAATTTGGCAGCTGCAATATCTAGAGCTTTATTCTCTTCCAAGTCACTAACTCCTATGATTGTCTCCTTTTGCAAAGACCTTGGCAACATACTTGTTTTTATTTTCCCACTAACACCTTCAGTGCTTTTTTCTTCTTCTTTTGTACAACCAAGCTGCAAGCTAAAGCTATTCAAAGAAATTGCACTACCACTTCCAAAAAAAGTATCATTTCATGGTCATGCTTATTTAGTTTTTTCTACTATCAACCTTATGGGAGATATCGACAATGAACTGACATTCGTCTGCAGGAATCGTTGACGCTAGGATGATTGCAGACAGGATAAACAAACTTTCTTTTTTGAATTCGATGAGGTGCCTTTGGTCAAACTTGTCAATGTTTTATTTGACTGTGCACTACTTTGCGGTGCAGGATCAGCCGTTTTTACTCAAGCAAATACCAATATTTCTCACAAACAGATGTCACTTTTTGTATAACTTAATAGCCACTTGCCTATATTAACCTGTATTGAATTTGACTTCAGCTATACAAAATTAAAAATAGATATTGTGGGACAACCCTGCACATAATTAATCAACTTTACTAAAACATTTTTCTTATCCAAGACTATTAAACAGTCTCACCTTTTAAAAATAGAAAAAATTACAAGGTTACTACCCAAAGTTTGAACATATCTAATGCATCAATATTGTTTGAAAAAGGATGACTTCCCACTTACTACCAATCGTCGTATTTAACATATATGTCAAATATTTATGACAAAGGACTGCACTAAAATTGCAAAAAATCCATGATTGCCTTTGCAACATTTACTCCATGTTGTGTGTTAGAAACTTGTTTTTTTTTTGTCTTAGCATTCCATATCAAAACGATAATCCTTTCCCTTCTCGGCAGGGACTTAATGGCAGATGGCACACATGCAAGAGATGCTATGGGACATGGTTTAATAGATGGCACACATGCAAGAGCTGCATGCAACTGATAGTCCCTGTCGTAAGCAAATGCCCCCCTCACTCTTAAATGCTTTGATGAAGAAAGAATCCCTCTCTTCCATAGCAAAGGGACCCATCCCATTCTGGTCACATCGATTTCTCTCCTCTCTCCTTCAATGATTAGAGAAAGTGGTTCTCACATAGGTTGAAAATTTAATTCTGCATGATGGTTCTGTCCCTAAACACAATCGTCTGGGAAAATATATGCATTTTACAGTGTTAAGACTTTTCATATATCATTTCAACTCAATGTTTGAGAAGAAATGGCTACTCCAGAATAATAATAATACTTCACGTATGAGAGATATTATTACTAATCCATGTTAAATATTGGTTGGCGTGATTGTGTGTATGACTTGGTTAAGGTGGATGGTTTTATGTCTTTTATTCCATGATAAATTTATCATCACAGTAGCATCAATATAGTTATCAGACATGCTGACTACGAATTTAGTAAATTAAATTTCCATAAAGAAACGCCATAGTTTTAATTATAATTTATAATTTATTAAATAAAAGGATAAAAATTCTTCTAATTACTTTTTGAATTTTAATTGAAAGTGATACACGTACTTGACATGCATATTTGTGAGTGCCGCTTGTTTCAATTTTTAAGAAAGTTGCCACCTCCTTTGTTCACTTTTGTTTCATGTATTGAGTGAATTGAAGTTTTGTAGATCAGTGCCCTGCTTTTCTTCGATGGCATGGCATCTGCGTCTCTGAACATCACCTTTCTCTAGCTACCACTGGACGAGGTGGAGATCGAAGATGTAGAACACATTAAAATCGAAACTCGATTAGCTGAGATTATGGACAAATCAAAAAGTTCAGTAGAAATTGGCCTAAGATCCCTCCTTGACTCTGCCTAGCTAGTCTCTACTTTCATCACTTATCTTTTTTGCACCGCCATGTTTGATGTGACAGAGAAACTTTGCATACCCATGTACGTTTTCTTAACTTTGACAAATTCTCTGCTTTCTTTCATGTTCTTTATTCCGAAGATCAAAATTCCATTTTCGTTGAAGGATGCCGATTTTCTAGTAGAGCTACCGAGCCTCCCACCGATCTCAAGCACGGATGAAGCCCTTTTTTGGTTTGTGTTCGATTTTCATTCAAGGATTCTGATTTTCTAGTAGAGCTACTGGGCCTCCTGCCAATCTCAAGCATGGATGAAATGGTTTGTGCATCATTTCTCGTGCTTTTGATAAAGAAGCTAGCCGACATTGATTCCTGTGGGTGCTGTGCAATACTCCTTTAAGGTCCTTGGCTTCATACAAATTTCTTTGGCATAATCTCAAACCCTGCAAGAGGCTCAGTGACGTCCCTTAGCCTTGTGGCTATGGATCTTTGTTTCCATCTTCTAGAGGCTTGGTGACCTTCCTCAAGCTTCTGGCTATGGATTTTTGTTTCCCTCAGACGACCGCATTAATCTTCAGGCTTGTGGCCATGAATCTCTGGATCTCTGTTTCCCTCAGATGGCCACATTAATCTTCAACAGGAGTTCTGTTGCTTTCCTCAAATGACTATTAAAATTAGCTCTCTGTACAAGTACCTTTCAAAATGGTGGTTAATCCATAATCTCTCATACAGTGACTTAGAACTCGAGCTTCAAAGGAAATATTGTGTCCAACACCAGGGAGGTGACGACATGTAGTTTGCCACGAGGTGATGACATGCAATTTTCCACAACATGCGTTGGAGTGGTGACGTGCAATATGTATTATCCTGGCTTTTGATATTTATTACATTGGAGAAGAATTCAATATGTATTATATTGGCTTACTGGCTTTCAATATGTTTTATAGTAGACAATAAAACAATTAGGCGACGTACCAGAATGATGCAAGAACTTGGCAAAATCCACCAGAGGCTTGGGAAGGCTTAGAGTAAGCGGGCATAGCCTTTTTCCAAAACCGCCCACAAGGATTAAGGCCTTCATGATATTTTCTCGAGTACAGTAACCCTCTGCAAGTTATTGGAAAATATTGAAATTGCTTGGTTTTGAGTTAAATATGTTTATGCAAGAGAAGAAAAGACACAGAGGGCCTGGTGCAGATGGGTTCTGATATGCCGAGACGGGAGACATAGAGGGTCTAGTGCAGATGGATTCTAATATGCCTCGATGGCAGACAAGACAAAAATGGATGCACATATGCCCATCAATGAACTTTCTAAATAGACAGGGTGCTGTGAGAGGCTCAGGGAGTTTCAAGTTCTTGCTAATTCTGAGGCCATTATGTGCTTCTGAAACAAGGGCTTCATACTCAATCGGGATCCCGTGATGGCATCACTCACAATGAAGCTAGAGCTATTGAGAAAGAGTGATCAATATATCAGAATCAAATATCTCTATTTTGCAGAAAGAGTGATCAATATACCAGAATAAAATGTCTCGATTTTTCAGAATACTTTGAAGAAAATTCAGACAGTGAATCTTACATGACTATTTTGCTAAGAAATCCTCCATACTCATTCTCCAGATCTTGTGGCGAGTCCCAGTTGAATAGTGTAATAAAAGGCTCTATACCTGTATCAAAACTCACATCGATGTATAAAGTAGGAGACATATGTGATGGGAAGAATCAACACAAGAAAGTTAGTGCAGTTTTTTGTATGTGATTTTATGCGAGGTAAAGGTATTATAAGCATAATTCCCTTTCAAATAGCATTCATAATTTCCTTTCAAATAGAATTCTTTTGCATCTACTTAATCAATATGCTACAAGAACAACATAATGGCTTGACTGCACAACATACCTGCGCTGACTGTGTGCGTGTTTTCTAGTGTGTGTTTCATAATATCTAGCATCTTGTTCTGCATGTGCATCAGGGAGTTTCAATTTCTTGTCGATTCTCAGGCCATTGCACTAGGGCTTTCGAGAAAGAGTAAGCATACACCATGTTAAAGCTGGCCTCCGATCTGATCGTCCACAGTGTGGGGAATGGAGAATGGAGGGTGAGGGAATGAAGAGGACGCATGAATGAAATGGGGATGGAGGTTGGAATGAAATGGGGAATGGAGGAGGGTGGGGGAATGAAGAGGAGGCAGGAACATAGAAGAATGGTGGAATAAAGAGGAGGTGTGAGCATAGAAGAGGTGACAAGTAGAAGAGTGGTGGAATGAAGAGGAGACAAGAGCGTAGAGGAGGTGACAGGTGCCAAGAAGAAATGGCAGATGGAAACTCGCCTTCCACTAGAAGTGGAGGCTTAAAAACTTCGCATAAAGTAGTTTACGTGCACAAAACATTTGTTTTGAAAAACTTATGATAAAATAACTTGTCTCGGCTGAAATAACATTGGGGCACGTGAAGCTTGTAATAAGACCTTGAATTCACAAGTTTGGTTATAAGTTTCTTACACCGAAATTTCCAGGGATAAACTTTGGTTAAATTTTGATAGCACACAAATTTTTTTGGTCAAAGGACCGATTAATGTCTGGTCAATGCCGTATCGATCGCTAGAGACCTTGCATTGCCAGAGGTAGGGACTAATAAGGCTCCTCATGGCTATTTTACACGAAATATATGGAAAAACATTATAAAGTGGGTTTTTACTTTGTGTGGTATTCATCTACCAATATTCATGCAATTTGCATGGTTTGCATGGTTTTCCCTTCAAGAGTCATGCATGGGTATTCACACATGCATGATTGAATTACTTCGTATAATTAACATACACTACATAGCTTGGGTACCTCTATGTTAATGTATGGGCAAATTTGAAACTCCCATCCCATTTATGAAGAAGACTTTGACTTTTCAAAGATTATTTCAAGCATTGGGATCTCAATTTCAAGTGAACAGGGGCTGGTTCTTTTAGGGGCTTAGAATTTGCCTGTAAGTGAAATCCATGGAAATATTTGAGAAAGAAGAATTTCAAGCTTATGCTATAAGAATGGAACTGAAAACCACCTCTTTGACTCTCAAAGTCTTCTTTATTAACAATTTGTGAGAGGGACTTCAAAAAGCAAAAAGACCTCTTCCAAAAAGAGCATTGCAGTTCAATTGCACCCACCATTCTTTCTTTGGATGTAATGTTATTCAAAATCACGCCTTTCAACTAGATCAATATATGAATATTGTTGCTACCCTCTATCTTTTTGTTTTAATTTTACTCCTCTACTCTATTTTGTAGTTTAAATCCTATGCATGTTATTTTGATTCATTTTTATTCGCAAAGAGAGTGTTTTGGGTTTTAAGAATCAGATATTTTTGGGCGGGGGTTTAAACTCATAAGATGGTTTCACTATTATGGGTTGAATATTATGTTCAAACCCATGCGGTCATGTAGTATACTTGTGAGAATTATTATTAGGGAATGAGAGGTGAGGGTGGTTAAAAAGAGGAGGAAGATAGTGGTTTAGGGAAAGAAGTAAGATGAAGGTCAGCGATTATTATAGATTGAATATTATGTTCAAATTCATGAGTTCATGGAGTATGTTTGTGAGAATTATTATTAGGGAAATAGAAGCAAGGGTGGCCAAAAAGGAGGAGGGAGATGGTGGTTAAGGAAAAAAGTAGAATTAAGGTTAAGGTTGATGTAGGCACTTGCAATGGGAGAGATAGATTAAACCAAGAATTTAATTTTAAAATGAGTACATGTTATGAATCCCAGATTTGGAGCCACATATAGATCTTCTTGAAGAGTGAGATGAATTTTTCGATTGATTATCTAGGCATTTGGTGGAGTTGCATCCAACAACACTTAAGATCATGGACTTATCCTAGATGGTAAAAGAATTGTTTAAGGGCTTGATAGATGGTGTTCCATGTGGGGATGTGGAAGAATTTGAAACCTGAGATCAATGTTGTGATAATCCAGATTGAGATTAAATCGACAAGGGTCTCAAAGACAAAAAAATCATAAAAATCGGGGTAAAATTGGTAATCAGTAAATAGTTGGCAAAATTAAAAAAATACAAAAAAAATCAACTTTTTTAGTATCTAAAGAATCCACAACATAAAATAAATGCATTGACATATAAATATGAAAATAGAGCTAATATATAAGATCTGTAATATGTCTAGTGGTACATCATACATAACAATGAATGATGTCTTGGATCCCGAGTCTTGACTTAGCATCAAAATATCAACAAAAAAATATAATAATGTATCTCATATCATGAGTCATATACAATGAAATGAACCACTAAGTAACTAATAATTTCCTCGGCCTCTCTTGTGATAAAATGTAATAGCTTTCCCCTAAGATGAAGAAGGCCCTAGGGTTGGCATTGCAAATTGATGTCCTCTCGAAGCTGAAAGAACTAGGAGCAATAGCATGTAGACCACATCCTCTACTGGTGACCATGCTAGGTGATGTCACGTCTTCCTCCTCCCCTACAAATGCTACCCCCTCCACTACCTCCTCCTCTAACTAATTAGTGGTTGATTCCATGACAGAACTTGTTGCCTCAACCCTCCATCCAAAAGTTATATCAATCCCATCCAATGAGATGGCCTCCACATCAGGTATACTGTCAAGTTTCCTCACCCACAATCGGAGATTGTAGTAGACATAGACCATAGTTATATGAGGATTATCAATTATAAATTAATGATTATAAAAATAATAAATTATATTTTTTATTATTTAATGAATTCAAAAAATTAATTGGAAATTTTTTAACCTATTACTCTTCTTGGTCTCTATTTTTCTAAATACACTCCAGTTGCGCTCACATTTGGAGGAGCTACATTTTTAGCTAAACACTCAAATAGAAAGATTTTGGAGATGTGTACTCTACCACCATAGCTTCTCCAACACACATCTACAACGAATAAAAGAAACATAAGAAAAAAATTGAAATTTGAAAGTTGTTGCAAAGTATGAAGAGACAATGAAATTTGAAAATTGAAATAAACTAAAGCTTACAAGGCATTTTGGTTGTCATATTATGGATAACCATCTCAAAGATAAATGTGCCACCTACCATCCTGTATATCTCCAATTTTTTACAAATTTACGCACGTCCTACTGGCGGTGACACCATGTTTTTAACACAAGTGAGGAATCCATCCATGACCTCAACATAATGAAACCACGGGAGTAAAAAAATGTAGGGTTCAGGTAGATCCCTGCAACATGAATGCGATGATGTAGTGTATTGTTCAATCGCTCATCAATCACTCTCCATACGAATTGTTGTTTTCATAATAGTTGTGAATGAATTATTTGGCCCTATCCATGGCTTCATACAAGTAGCCCATTATGCGCTTATCTCCATCAACTAATCGAAGAACCTTTACCAAAGGTTCAATAATGCTACACTCCTCTTGCACTCCCTCTAAAAAGCTATCATAGTATGAAACTAGCATACATATGGCCTCGCCCTCTTTTTTTGTGACTAAATGACAAAGCACACCACTCCTCTCAAAGAAAATTTTTCTTCACATCCCACATAAAATCCAAGAGAGATTGAAGAGATATGAAGTTAGTGGAAAATCATGTAATAGTAGGGTGCATCAAATTCTTGTTATTGGTAATTGTTCCCTTCAAATGAAGCACATATGCATGATTACATATAAAATTTCTAATGTTTGTTTTGATTCAACCATATCCCCAACAAAAGAAATTTTTCCTATGTCCTCTAGCATCAAGTCAATGTAGTGTCAAACACAAGGTGTCCAAAATAACATAGGATGCCTCTCCATAAGCATCATGCCAGCAACAACATAATTTGTAGAATTGTTTGTTATAACCTAGACAACATGTTGTGGAACCACTTCCTGAATGAACATGTCCAATGAACCACATAATAATCGAGCATCTTTGATATGTGCAGATGCATCAATTGATTTCATAAGCATTCTCCCATTGGGATAATTAACCAATTTAATAAGGGTTCTACTATTTTCATCTGTCCATCCATCTCACATCATAGTGCATCCCATATGTGCCCATGATGCCCTAAACTCCTTCAATATTTTAGGGCATTCGACCTTTTCATTTTTATAATATGCCGTCTCAAGTCATCATAGGAAATGGATTTTTACCCCGAGCCAACATTAGCAATAACACCAACCATGGGATGGTAAAATGTATTGTTCTTGGCAATGTTGAAGGGAATGTCACTCCATAGAAGACACTTACCCAACAACTTGTCTTCTTCTTCCATCATTTTTTTCAGAGCCAACTCGTTGGATAGTTGTGCATCAAGTGTGGTTCTAGGAACAAAAAATGATGAGGTATCTGTGGGGTTGACTGTAGAAACTAAGGTTCAAGAAGAAACACTCTCACAATTTTGTTCTTCAGAGCTTCCTTGTTCAGTTTGGTTGTCTCTATATTTTCCAATGATTTCAGGGCTTTATGGATGATTTTTGGAGTTGTATTTATGCAAATTCCTACTTCATGTCTTAGAATTCGTGCAATGTGGAATTTCAATCGATATACTCCCCCTCTCTTATGTCACCCACATAAATTGCAAGTTAAATTTGGTCTATCAAATCCCCCATCAGGTTTACCATATTCCCACATACGGTCCAAAATTTTCATGTCATGTTTGTTGAACTCTTAATGTAAGATTGAACCTAGGGCACATGAAGAATTTAAAGTTAAAAAAATCAAATGGACAATTAACATTTTGAATTTTTGACGAAAAACAATCTCCACTAAATGCAACAATAATGACCAAAAAAACACACACAAACCCAAGCAAAAGCCACAGAAAAAATGTAAGGCACAAGAAGAATTTAAATAAATAAAATTAACAATCAACATTTTGACTTTTTGACCAAAAAACACATGCACTAAATGCAACAATAATGGAAAAAAACACACTCAAACCCAATCCAAAATCATGGAAAATATATGGTTGATAGAAACACAAGGAAAAACAAAAAAAAAAAACAAAAAGAAATAAGGTGATGCCCATACCTATGATACACGCCTTGCTAAAGAAACTCAATCCAAATTCAAAATTTCTTTGCTTAGATCCTAAATTTGCTCAGTTTTCTCCTCTCCTTCCCTTATAGATTTGTTCTCCTCTTCTTTAGATCTTACCCATGTCCCCTGATTGTAAAATGAAACCAAAAAACGCAATAAAATGTCTTAAAAATATGTTGTTTTGCAATGTCGCTTTTTTTTCTCAAAATGAAAAAATAGCCAATCAAATCATCAAACGAAACTAATCGTAATCTTCGCAACACTACTTGATATAGCCACCATTCTTGTGGTAATAATTGCATGTGATCACTAATTAATAATAGACATTTAGATTCAATCAATAATGCCCATACTTGAAAATATTCCACAAAACTTTTGATGCATGAATCTAATTCGTGTTAGAGCCAACGGTGCGTAGCAGACAAAAAATATACATAGCAATTAAATCATGCATAGAAGACACAAAAGATTAACGTGGTTCACCCAACCAATCTGCGCTATGTCCACCAAACGTAGGCATCGACAATCTTTATTATCAAACAGGAGATTACAAAATAATCAATTTCCTCTCAAACTCTCACTCACCAATATTTGTACGGGCATGTATTTTATAGCCAAGAGAATCTAACTGACTCATAAATCCTCTCACAACAAATATATGATACATTAACTCTTTCCCAACTAACTGGAGCTAATCTAGCAACAAATTCCTATTGTTGTCACACGTTAGAGATTTTTGCCTACTTTGTGAAACAAAAAATCTCAACAATCTCCACCTTGACAACAATTAGCCTGATACCCTGTTTGTTTATTATTTTATCTTTTCTACAAGCCAAGAGAAGCCAAACACCAGCGTAGCTTCTCTAACAAAGCTGGTTTTGTGAACATGTCTGCACAATTCCCCTTTGTATGCACTTTTTCAAGAGAGACTCCCCTTTCAGTGATAACCTGTCTTACAAAATGGTACTTGATCGGTATATGCTTTGATTTACTATGATAGGCCGGATTCTTAGCCAAATGTATTGCATTTTGACTGTCACAAAATAACTTGATGTTGTCATGCAACCTACCAAATTCACCAAACAAACCTTTCAACCAAATCGCTTCTTTGCAAGCATGAGAAGCAACAATGTATAGTGGATAAAGCAACAATGTTTTGTAGCTTTGACATCCAGCTAATAGCTCCACCTACAAGAGTAAAGACATACCTTGAAGTTGACCTTCTCTTATCCAAATCACCTGCAAAATCAAAATCAACATACCCGCAAACAAATTCACTACTCTTATTGTAAGTGATACAATAACTACTTGTGCCTCTCAAATACCGAAGCACCAATTTCACTGCTGACTAGTGTTCTTTACCCAGATTCGCCATATACCTGCTGAAAACTCCAACTGCATGTGAAATATCTGGTCGAGTACAAACCATCGCATACATTAAACACCCTCCTATATTGGCAGATGGAATTCGAGACATATAATCCTTTTCTTCATCTATATTAGGACATAAACTCGAAGAAAGCTTGAAATGGGAAGCAAAAGGGACTGACAAAGGCTTCACATTGTTCATACAAATCTCAAAATTATTTTCTCAATATACTTCTGTTGTGATAGCCATAGCTTACCATTGTTCCTGTCTCTGAAAATCTCCATGCCCAAAATCTGTCTTGTTGCTCCTAGATCTTTCATATCAAATGTCCTTGCCATCTGAGCCTTCAACCTGTTGATTTCTTCTATGCTTTTGCTTGCTAAAAGCATATCGTCAACATACAATACCAAGATAATGAATATGCCATTATTCAACTGTTTGAAATAAACACAATGATCATATTCATTTCTAACATATTTCTGACTCAACATGAAAGAACAAACTTCTTATACCACTGCCGAGGTGACTGTTTCAGGCCATATAATGACTTCTTGAGCCTGCAGACAAATTTCTCATTGCGATGCTGAACAAACCCTTCCGGTTGTTCCATATAAATTTCCTCATCTAAGTCTCCATGTAGAAATGCAGTCTTAACATCTAATTGCTGCAACTCTAAATCAAGCAAAACCACTAATGCTAACACAATTCTAATTGAAACTATTTTAACCACTGGTGAAAAAATCTCATGAAAGTCAATGTCGGCTTTCTGAGAAAACCCTTTTGCAACCAGCCTCGCTTTGTACCTGTCTTCCTTATCATTCACACCCCATTTCAGCTTGAAAACCCATTTACACCCCACAGTTTTCCTATCTTTCGGAAGCTCAACCAGATCCCATGTGCCATTCTTACCTAAGGCCATCATTTCATCCTTCATGGCTGCTTTCCACTTGTCACTTTTCGAACCTTCTATTGCTTCCTGATAGCACAGAGGTTCATCGTCATTAGCAGTAAATGCAACTGAAGTAACATAATCATCATACCTTCTCGATGGCTGTTTGATTCTTGTCGACTTCCTTAAGGATGTTTTTGGCGCTTCCTCGATTGGCTGACTACCTTCTGTAGGAACTTCTTGATGATCAGTATCTGAGACCTGTTCATGATCTATACCTGAACCCTATTCATGTTCTGATTCTGAAACCTGTTCATGACTAGTATATGAACTATGGTCATCATGACTATAGAAATGCTATCAAACTGAATGTGCTGAAAGTAAGATACAATGTCCTGTTTCAATCTACTAACTACATCTAACTGTACAAGAGAGGATTCATTAAACTTTACATCTTTGTTGATGATGATTTTGCGGGTAGTAGGATCCCACAATCTATATCCCTTTGTTCCAACACCATACCCAAAAAAGATATACCTTTTAGACTTTGGATCTAATTTAGTTCGCTGATGTTTAGGCACTAGAGCATATGCATCACAACCAAACACTCTGAGTTTAGAATAGTCACAAGGGTGACCTTTCCATACCTCTTGAGGAATCTTGCAGTCTATCACCGTCGATGGAGATCAGTTTATCACATAACAAGCTGTTTCCACCGCTTCTGTCTACAACTCCTTTTGCAACCCAGCGTTACTCAGCATTCTCCTTGCTCTCTCTAGAAGAGTCCTATTTATGCGTTTAGCAACTCCATTTTGTTGAGGAGTATAAACCGTGGTCTTATGTCTTTCGATCCCTGCATCCTTGCAATAGCTGTCAAACTCCTTGGAAGTAAACTCACCACCATTGTCAGTTCTTAAATATTTTATTGTTCTACCAGTGTTGTTTTCTACCAATGCTCTAAACTACTTGAAAACTGAAAAAACATCAGACTTCCTTTTCAACATGTAGACCCACACTTTCCTAGAAAATTCATCAATAAACAATACAAAATATGATGAACCACCATATGAGGTTGTAGGGGCTGGACCCCAAACATCTGAATGGATATAGTCAAGTATTCCTTTACTAGTATGTTTTCCTGTTTTAAGCTTTTGTTTACTTTGTTTTCCAACAGACAATGCTTACAGAAATCTAACTTTCCAAACTTTAAATTTGGAATTAACTTGTGATCAGCCAAAATTTTTAACCCTCTTTCACTCATATGCCCCAATATTTGATGCCATAAGTGAATGGAACTATTGTCATGTACAGACACTGTAGACACATAATCTGAACATGTACCTCTTTCTAACTGAAATAGATTTTCTACCTTCTTAGCTTTCATAACTAGTAAAATACCTTTGTAAATTTTCATTACTCCACCTTGAATTACAGTTTATATCATTTGAATCTGCTTAATGCCTAATGAATCAAAAATTTCCTTAAATCCGGTACATGCCTTCACATCAGTTACTTTAGTTGTTCCATCAAACATTTGCGTTGTATACTCCAATCCCCCATAATAATACATGTTAAATATACCCTGTACACAACTTCCTCCATTAATATTTTATGTCTTAAACTTCTTTATGAAGTACAATGTGGTTGTGAGTGCACCGGAATCTAACAACCCAATGTTGATCACTGATTTGAACACATAAATGATAATACTTCATCACTTCTACCGAACCACATGTTCCAACTGTATGTCGTAATTTGCCTCTTCTCTGTCGAAGAATCTGCTTTAGAATTTTGTTGTTGTCGCTTCCAACAGTCCTTCTTTAAATGCCCTGATTTGCCGCAAAACCAACATTTTACCTTACTCTTTTTCCCTTTCAACTTTGAACATGAGTCGCTCGGCCTCTTGGAGCGTCTTTCTTTCGAACGACCTCTAACCATCATAGCTTCTGATGTAGAGGTTTCAGAATGCGACCTTCTCCTTGTTTCTTTTGATAATAAAGATGCAACTACATCATCAAACTCAATAGTTTTTGATGAACTAAGACTTATAGAAGTAACAAAATGATCCCATGACTCCGACAACGAGCACAATAAAGTAATAGCTTTATCCTCAGATTGAATTTTTACTTCTATACTTTGTAATTGCACCAAAAGAGTATTAAATGCATTTAAATGATCAGCAATTGATGTACCTTCCTGTAGAAAAACTGATTCAAATAATGAAGGAGAATAAATAGACAAGAAAGAAACAAAAGAAATATTAACTGAATGACGAAGACTAGAAACTAAATTGGAACTGAATAGGTTGATATGCAACAATGATTCTCCGCATGCTCATTTCACGGGTATTAGATTATTTTTATATCATGACTGTCGTTACATAACTAACTATTTGGTATAAAACTGTCTAATTACAATTTACCTAAAATTACTAATTCGTTGTCAAACTAACAAACTACACCTTGACAACAATTTTCCTAATCTCTTGCCCATGCCCATTCATCATCTTTCCTGCAAGCCAAGAGAAGCTAAACACCACCGCAACTTCTCTACTGTTACTGGCTTTGTGAATATGTCTGCACAATTCTCTCGTGTATGGACATTTTGAAGAACTACTTTTCTGCCATCGATCACATGTCTGAGAAAATGATACC
>APFE030235285.1:8974-87377 GCA_000404065.3 Pinus taeda
AGGAATATGAATATGAAATGAAGTTAATGCCAAAATTCTCAAATTGCTTATGAACTCTCAGATACAAAAAGTCCAAAAGTCCAGATTGCGAGATCCTAAATATAGATATCTTGAATATAGATTATGTTGCTAGTGGGTGTACTTCGATGGTGTTTGTTAAGAATATGCAATTTTTAAGCAAAATTCGGTTAATCCATATGAGATATCTTCATGGCAGAGGAACTATCTTTGGTCATTACTAGAAGTAGTGAAAGAAAAAAGAAAAGATATTAGGTAAATCTAGATTTTTGGTGACTCTCAACTAATAACCAAATGGACTATCTTTCAAATCAGTATTGAGAGCATTTGACTTAGACTTCTTTTACAAATCTTTCAGAATCTATGCAATGTTTTGATTCACTGTCCTCTAAATCCATTGTCAAAGAACTCAA
Organism: Pinus taeda; assembly: GCA_000404065.3. Taxonomy (NCBI): domain Eukaryota; kingdom Viridiplantae; phylum Streptophyta; class Pinopsida; order Pinales; family Pinaceae; genus Pinus; species Pinus taeda. Next base: position 9,406 of record APFE030235285.1, read on the forward strand.
CATGCAACAGTGAAACTATCAAATCTAAATCATATACATTTCATTTTTATTTCTTTCACTCTTAAATATAAATATCTTCCTTTCCTGATATATAAATATATTTCCATATTCTTATTTACATTATTAAAAGATGAAAATTTAATCTAAAATCACTAAGAAAAATAAGAAAGAACCCGATTAATGATATTTTTGTTACTCTTAGTTATAAATAAATATCTTTCTTTTCTTATCTACATTTTTAAACTATTAAAATTTAATCTAAAATTAGCACGTAAAACGATAAATTTGAAAAATGGAAAAAATCCCATCAATAATATTATAACTATAAGATAATAATTAGTTTTGAGAAATTCCAAGGAATATGAAGTAAACCACATTAGTTAGTTCGAAATTTCACCAAATAACATTGATGTGATTAATCGGAAAGGCATGCTTATTGCAATATGAAGTGAAGTTAAAGGCCAAAAAGATGAAATTGCTTATTAACTCTATGATATAGAAAGTCGAGATTGTGAGTTATCTTGAATATAGATTATATTGTTTGATGGGTGTACCTCGATGGTGTTTTTTAATGAGATGTCATTTTTAAAGCAAAATTCATTTAATCTAGATTAGAGATCTTCATGGAAAAAAAATTAACAACTAACTGTGAATTTTTTATTTATTAAGTTTATATTTTTGGTGACTCTCAACTACTAACCAAATAAACTATCTTTCAAATTAGTATCGAGAGAATTTGACTTACACTATTTATATAAATCATTCAAAATCTTTAAGTCTAGATTTTTGGTGACTCTCACTCAACTAGTAACCAAACTATCTTTCAAATTAGTATTGAGAGAATTTGACTTAAACTATTTATACAAATCATTCAAAATCTATGCATTGTTTTGATTTATTGTCCTTTAAATCCATTGTCAAATAGCTCAACCCACAATAATTAAACTATCCAAAGAAGTTTTGGAGTTCTCTTGAAACATTCATTTATTGAGAAATTTGTGATGGTTCCATAACGATGGAGTCTGTTTGAATGCATGAGGATGAGCACATTGAGAACATATTCACTTTGTCTGCCAAACACACTAATGCATGTGTCCCTTGCCTGGTCTGATGCAAGTCGTGCATTAATTCCTTCATTTTCATCCACCATCCAATGCCTGAAATTCTTGAACTTCCCTGCTGCCATGGCCATATTTAGTACGTTGTCGGCCACGATGCTATGAATAGCCTCCACAAGTTTCTCACTGGAAGGAACGAAGCCTCTCAACATTGTGGATAGGAGGTATGCAGACAAAAATGATGCACGAATCCAGAACTTCTCTTCTTCTGTTTTCAAAACATGGGAACTCTGGATGATCTCTTCTTTTGGGAATTTTTTGTCATACAATTTTTCAACCCTTACCCTAACTATAGGGTCCAGAGATTTCCTTAAAGAGTGCTCCCGAATGCGTCTCTTACACTTGCCCTTAAAACCCCAGTTCTTTCACTTGGCTTGGTGCTGCAACAAGGGAAGGAGGTATCAAAGTAAGGAACAATGATCTCTTCTCTCTAGATGGGCTTGGAAACATGTATAAACATGGCATTTTCGACTACCAGCCAGCTCAAATTCCGCGGGGAGGAATCATCAATGAGGGATGGAAACAACAAGAGTCTGGTATATTTCATTCTCGGAGACCAAGTCTGGCTTCCCTTATTTTGGATTTTGAAACAAAAGTCTCTACGCCTTCATCCAATGAGTTCAATCTTACAATTTCCCGAATACAGTTAACATCCACTCGCAAAATTTCATTTTTTACTTCTTGGCCAGCAAGGTTTTGATTGTCCATCTTAAATAGATCTATGGCAGAAACCTAAAGGTCACTGGGCGTAGAAGAATAGAATAAAGTTTAAATTTGACGGAGCAATCTCTGCGATTTCCAGGCAGCACAGACTACCGCGGCCACAGGATCATCCTAAGATGCGTTGTTCATTTTACGCCTGTTGTCCACTTGAAACATGGCCACAGAAACACTCTTATAAGCAACTGCGACGATGTTGCTTACCAGTAAGAGCTGTTCGGTCCTTATTTTTTGGGTGGCGTAGAGTCCTCAACAGCGGATGTCTTCGGTCGTCTTGATCTCCACAAAACCCATGAAATCGGTCACTCTCGGAGGAGAAGATGCGCGTCCGAGCAAGTAGTCTGAGATGTCATATTCGCCATTCAACCTCTAGGCCTACAGTGTCACGCCCCCAAGCCTACGGTAGTCTTCCAACCATGCTAGGCGAGGTGCGGCACTACCAACCATTTTATTTTCACCAATACTTACGATTGTAGACTACGCCTTAACAATCCATACTTAGTTTTATTTTCGTTACCAAGTATTATTAATGTGCCTTTATACCAATGAACATCGATACACATTCATTATCAACATCATTATACAAGAGAAATGCATAACAGTATAAAGGGAGGGGCAATTCCCTGCAATATGAGTCTGCCCGATATCAATATATTATACAATCTTCACTTTTACAAAGTATAGACTAAGTCCTTGGGAAACCCCAAATTTATACTTAGCCAAATTTCCAACTTCGGCAAACTCGGTTGCCCAGCTCGTCGGCACTTCCGCACGGTCGCCAAACGACTCACTAACCCGATGTTCACCTTGTCGCACGTCTTCCCCGATTCACACTTTGTTTGTTCCACAGATGCCCAAACCGTGTACACCTGCTCACACGCAGTCCCACATGCCAACCCTTGGCAACCGCCCAAATCGTGTGAAATAGCACGTAGTACCGCTTGCCCAACTTTACGACATCCGGTTCCAACCTTCGTCTCCACCATACCGTCGTGCACGACGCGCCCACACCCGACTGCCCCTCCGCACGCTCTCACCGTGTCGACCAACTCTTCGTTCGGCGGACGCCCTGCTTGGGCCGCCCGTCGTGCAAGCCTGCACGGACGCCCTCACCCGGTCGCCCGTCGTCCACGTCTACCCGGACGCCCTCACCGTCACCCGCACACTCAACTCATTCACCCGTCGTGCATCCCTGCACAGGTGCCCTCACCTGGTCACCCGTCATGCACGCCTGCACGGACGCCCTCACTCGGGTCGCCCGTGGTGCAGCCCTGAACAGGCGCCCGCCCGGGTCACCCATCGTGCAGCCCTGCACGACAACTTCGCCCAACCTGCACTTCCGCTCCGCCTTCGGCCTGCGTCCAAGTGATGCATTGAGAGATGATCCACGATAGATGATAGTTGGAATGAGCTCCTCGCTCACCCAATACATACCAAGTGTACGGCGTGGTCCTTGCTTCCTAGCCGACTCGCCCAAAACCCCTACACCATCACAAATTCATGTTGGCTTCCTCATAAACATAGGTCGGCCTCCATAATGTTAACCCCATGCTCCACGCCATATAAGTAGCTCGCTCCCTTCTCACTTTTGCACATTATGTCATTGCACACTCAAGTCGTGAGCTCGCACCTATGCCGGAGCTGTAGGTCGTTACACCCTCCTCCACCTGAAATCGTTGTCGTCCTCGACAACATACCATCCTGGCAACCATCTGTCACCAAGATCATCCATACCAAGGTATACACCCCATTGTTATGTCATATATCGGAAATCATCTCAATCCATGACCATCGACCACCCTGTCACAATCTCCACATGCTGATCTCCATTGTGGAAGGCTGGCTCCTCCATCTCAAGCTACATGCCCACTGCAACATCTCGTGTCGACCTCATCATGTGTCATCCAATGTGAACTGCTGCCATGATACTCCAACAAATGCTAACACATCTCTGCACACTTCCGGACCTCATGTTCAAACTAGTCGGATGGCCAGTCCAACTGTCATGCTCAAACCATGAGAGTGAACATCCTCATGTCATCATCAGTGGTTTCTCAGAACATCCTGTCACATCCTCAACTTGATCAAGAATCCATCTCCATATAAGTAAGCCATGTTCAGGTCCATGAAGTAATCCTCATCTCATCTGCAACATGTTGTCCATGATGTTTGGTACTAATGTGCTGCATGAAATCAACCACATCTATCCCAACATCATCCATATGTGTGCCTCCTCAATATGAAGAGACCATCTCATCAAACTCCAACTCTCGATGTGCCACATCCAAGTCCATGAAGCAACCTCCATCATATCTGCAATGTGCCATATCAAGTCTACCATAGAAACAAGTATACACTTGTCTCATCTATCCATGTGCTGCCCACGATCGTAGATCAATTAGCTCCCATGTCAAAAGTAGTTGATTCTCGGCTCAACCCATGCCCAAGTGTTGCCACCAAGACATCATCATCGTTGTAACTCCATCACTACAAAGTGTCTCATGTCGATCCTCCACATCAAGTCACTCTTCCAAGCCATATCCATACATGTACTTGAAAGTATGCACCCCATCCTGCATCAAAGTCTTTGACCTCAGCTCCTCAATGCATCAGATCCTCTAAGTCCACCATATATGAAGTCCCCAAAAGTCACAACAATATCATGTCATCATGAGCTCCATAAGCCATCCCCAACCAACATCTCAGCAAGCATACAAGTCTCGGTCCAAAGGTTTCTGCAAGATGCCTCAGCTCTCCATGTAGTAAGAATGCCCCATAGTCTGCTCACAACTCCATCCAAGTCCATGGCCTTGTTGTACAAGAGTGCACAACCACTCCATCGGCTCAACATCTCCATGTCACATCGACAAATCTACCTGCACAACATCCCTGCCTTAGCACTCCTCATTGGATGCCCATAAGTGACATCTCTACATGTGCTCATGCACAATGTTCCTGCATAAGACTGCCATGCTCCATGTCTCCAACCTGATGTCCATGACTAAGTTGCCATGTAGTCCAACCAAGTAGACCCATTACATCAATCGGTCATCCTCATCCAAGTCTGCAATCTTCGGTCTAGTGAACTCGGTCACTCGACCATATCATCATCACGAGTCCCTTCCATCATAGCTCGCCCACTAAAGGTTCGACCTAGACTTGCTCTTGGTATCGGCCATGAGAAGTCCACCCAAGCAACTCAAGTGTGTGCCCTCCAATCTGTCCATGAGTCATGTCGGGCACTTAGCCATGTGGCTAAAGCATGACCCATTCCTCCGCAACAATCATTATGTTCCACCCTTGTCACGGGCCTTTGTACCTTCTACCATAAGGTCACAAACAACCCCAACAAGTACTGCAACAGTCAACAATCCTTGCTTCTCCATACAAGTTCTCACCATAGACATCCATGGTAAGATGTTCCCCTGCATCAACAAACTGATTTTGCCCTTCCCTGCATACGACCCATCTACCAAATGCTCAAGTGAAACACAAGTATCAATACTTACTTCATCATCATTATAACGAGGCTCCTCCATATGAGTATCCTCATCCATCCATGTCTGCAAACTGCGTGATCTTGGTCCAACTTGATCAATCTCAAGCTCATCCTCCATCATGGTCATGTTTGCAACATCTTCAACTATCACGGCTTCCTCTTCCTTGTTAGCACAATTTGCAAGTTCATCTTGCCCCATTGTCCAACCAAGTTGAAGAAGTTCGTCTTCAACATTCTTTTCCAAGACTTCAAGCTTATCTCTTCTTTCATCCGCTTCAACTTGTATAAGGTAAGCAAGAGCTTCCCTTCACATTCATCCAAACCTGCCATGCCTTGTCGTTCAGCTTGGCCCAAGCACTAAGCTTCACCTCTGCTAAACCTGTTTCACCATTCACCAGCTTCACCAAGTTCCCCGCAACCATGAACCAGCCCTTGTTCCACTTGTATGTGAAATCAACTTCCTTCACCTGCAAGTACCTGCTTCCACTGTCACTTCGTCACGAGAAACCTTGCTCTGATACCAACTCACGATAGTGTAGTGGGATCAACACTTCTTCATCAACCCGATCATCACCCAGCTCTGATACCAACTGTCATGCCCCCAAGCCTACAGTAGTCTTCCAACCGTGCTAGGCAAGGTACGGCACTACCAACCGTTTTCTTTTCACGAATACTTACGATTGTAGACTACGCCTTAACAATCCATACTTAGTTTTATTTTCGTTACCAAGTATTATTAATGTGCCTTTATACCAATGAACACCCATACACATTCATTATCAACAACATTATACAAGAGAAATGCACAACAGTATAAAGGGAGGGGCAACTCCCTACAATATGAGTCTTCCTGATATCAATATATTATACAATCTTCACTTTTACAAAGTATAGACTAAATCCTTGGGAAACCCCAAATTTATACTTAGCCAAATTTCCAACTTCGGCAAACTCAGTTGCCCAGCTCGTCGGCACTTCCGCACGGTCGCCGCACGACTCACCAACCCGTCATTCGTCTGTCGCACGTCTTCCCCGGTTCACACTTTGTTTGGTCCACAGACGCCCAAACCGTGTACACTTGCCCACACGCAGTCCCACTTGCCAACCATTGGCAACCGCCCAAATCGTGTGAAATAGCACGTAGTACCACCTGCCCAACTTTACGACCTCTCATTCCAACCTTCGTCTCCACCGTACCGTCGTGCACGGCGGGCCCACACCCGGCCGCCCGTCCACATGCTCTCACTGTGTCGACCAACTCTTCATTCGGCGGATGCCCTACTTGGGTCGCTCGTTGTGCACGCCTGCACGGGCGCCCTCACCCGGCCGCCCGTCGTGCACGTCTACCCGGACGCCCTCACGGTCACCCGTAAGCCCAACTCGTTCACCCATCGTGCAGCCGTGCACGGGCGCCCTCACCTGTTTACCCGTCGTGCACGCCTGCATGGACGCCCTCACCCAGGTCGCCCGTCGTGCAGCCCTGAACGCGCGCTCGCCCAGGTCGCCTGTCGTGCAACCCTGAACGGGCGCCCGTCGTGCAGACCTGCATGACGACTTCGCCCAACCTGCACTTCCACTTCGCCTTCGGCCTATGTCCAAGTAATGCGTTGAGAGATGATCCACGATGGATGATGGTTGGAATGAGCTCCAGGCTCACCCAATATATACCAAGTGTAGGGCGTGGTCGTGGTTGCCCAGCCGACTCGCCCAAAGGCCCTACACCATCGCAAAGTCATGTCGGCTTCCTCATAAACATAGGTCGGTCTCCATAATGTTAACCCCATGCTCCACACCATATAAGTAGCTCGCTCCCTTCTCACTTGTGCGCATTATGTCATCGCACACTCAAGTCGTGAGATCACACCTATGTCAGAGCTGCAGGTCGTTACATACAAACTCTTGGCCTGGTAAAGGGCATCTTTGTATTTTGTTCGTCTGGATTACTTTTGTCCACCAAATTATGTCAAGCATAAACAACATCATGAGAATGAGAGAGAAATGAACAGAAGTTAATCCACCAACCAGATGATATAGACTATTTCAGCAAGACAGAAAATTCCGCTAGGGGAGTGCCTGATAAAACTTCTGGGTATGGACTGGCTCATCTCTTAGGCCAGGTTGCTATATGAGCGGATCCCAGAGGAGGGATAACAAAATATTTGCTTGCTAGTTTGAAATCAAAATAAATTAATTTCAAAAAAATTGGGCGCCATTGCCAATTTGAAATAGTGAACGGGGAGGTTTGAAATGGTAAACAATAGCATTGAGATTAAAACTGCATTAACCAACTAGATGTGATAGAAATATGAATTATGGAGCTCTGTGGGTCAGAGCCAAAGCGATTAATCTAGCGGCTGAAGTTGAAACCGTAAACGTTGCGGGAAAGACGATGGCCATGTATAGGTATGCATATTAAGAAGGCCATACACCAAGCATAAGATATTGGCAACCAATAAATCTTATGCATTAATGGCCCAATAAATTATTGGTTGCCTTCACGAAACCTCAACTGGCCAGTTGAACGGCCATTTCTTCAAGTTGCAACACTGACGTGCCAGGCCACTTACCAAAAAGAGCCTTGGTAATTTTCAGACGGCAAAGGCTAACAACCCTGCCATAGGGCATTTAATGCCTTGGTACATGCATGCTTTATAATAAAATAACACAAAGTCTTTATTTTTAATTTATGTAGCTTCAAAAGCTGTGTGTTATTTTGTTATAAAGCATGCATGTACGAGGGCATTTAATGCCCTATGACAGAGTGGTTAGCCCTTGCCATTTTCAGACACATCATAGTTGATTTCATCCTTGGCCCTCCTCGTTAGAAACGATACTTGCCTTTTCCCACTCAATCTTGTCAATCATAATACAAGATATGGATCATCTTTCTCGATTTTATTTTGGGTGTAAATTATTCACACAATCATCCTTAAAGTGTCCGCATTTTTGCACATTGATTTGGTCCCTGCAACCCGCCCATGACTGTTCTTCAACCGCAGCTGCCAACAAATATAGGGTTTGCTTCTGGTCTCGAGTTTTTATTGCTAATCAAAGGATTGCTTCTTTATTTTTTCCGCCTGAAAATGAAGGCCATTCATTTAACCGTTATACCATGATGTATATTTGCTGCCCAAAAGTAGAGCCTAGAAGTAGAACCTGGAGAGCTTACGTGGGGTGTCAACTTTTTATCATTAAATCGCATATCTATTTTTTAACTAAAAAATATTTAGTAATTCTTCGATTAAAAAATTAAATATAAAACTATAAAACAAACACAATCACAATGTAACCATTTCTTAATTATAGGTTTGTCAAAAAAACTATTCAAGTCTTTGATTATGACCAATTTTTTCGTTATCATTTTTTTTTTTCAAATTTCTTTTGTTTGTATTAAAAATATCAAAGCTTATTTATCCAAAATTATCCATCTACTAACCATTCTTTTTATGTATAGAAATAATTTTTATTTTTTTAATAATTTACCCAAGTAAATTTACTTTTTTTTTTAATATCACCCAATTTTTTATTTAATATATAGAATATTTAAGAATTTTTAAATTTTTTAATAAATATATAAAATATTCAGAAATTTTTATTACTTTAAAAAAATATAGTTAAATATTTAGGGTTTATATATACATTTAAAATTAAATTTTCATCTTAAAGGTGATCTGTAAATTGTAATGAATATTTCACTAGACATTTCATCATAGCAGATGTGATGATATTATATTAGAAATTTGAGATCCTAGGCTATTACAGTTTTATTTAATTTCTAAATATGTAAAATTAATTGTAATTAGAGCATGTATATAAAAGTAAAACAAGCATAAATAGAGAACTACAAATAAGCTCACACACATAATACACAACATATGCTCTTTGGGAAACCCTTTTGGGAGAAAACCCAGCTAGAAGGTGAGGCCGCTTCCCTCACTTTCTCTATATAAAATGCTCTCGAAAGAATAGAATGTATCTTCCTCCTAGTGGCCCGGAATCTAATAGTCTACTAGTGGTTAAGTTTGACTACATCAACTTTTAACTAGAATTACAAAATAGACTCTTCTAGAATCTTTTACATCACAAACATATGCCTAGCCCCTTTTCCACGAATAATGGGGGCAGACCACACATCCTCCCGAACTATAGGTGGATGTCCCGAACTATAGGTGTGAAAACAGGGATGTCAACTTCTGAGTGGCATAACTTTGCATAGAGACTTTGTTTGTTGTGATTTTTGTGCAGTTGAAAATCTTTCTATGTGTAGAATAGCATGAAAAGTGTAGCGCTTAAGCAACAATTTTTTACTCCAAAAAGCGTCTTTTGATGCCTCAAAATCCTCCGAGAAAGTTTCATACACTCTTTCGTAAAACTGGGTATTGCCAATAAAAATGGTCCCATGAGTTGATTCCTCCACATTTCCGCTCCAAATACATTGAAGTGGATAATGAAAAATATAATGATCCAATTCCAATCAAAAATTTTGCATAATTGTTATCATGCCATTAATCTTCAACCATATGTTTCCACATACTCATTTGACCATTTGGATGTCTAAAGCCTATTAAAAAGCACATGTTGATGTGGATGGTTCTCTTTTCTTGAATAATTATTGGTAGTATTTGATGGATGCATGCTAAATTGAGTTAGTTATTATTCTTATCTTGTTTATGTTGATCGATAATAGTTATTAAGTATTTAACATCGTGATTAATATGATAAATAATATTTTAAGAATTTAACATCGTGATCAATTATGATGAATAGTATTTTTATCTCATTGTCTTCCCTTAACAACATTTTTTATCAAGTTCTTTTATGTGACCTATGGTAATGTTTCGTCCCTTGTTTATTCTTAAATATTGTTGGATGCTTAGGTTATGGCACTAATTGGGTCTTTGCCATTCTCCACATGCAGATGAACTACAACTTCTGAGAACGAAATAAGATTTTCTTCAATAACCGTGCAAGCAGACTTACCGCCCTCCTCCGAGCTCTCCATTTTAGGAGACAAGTATTAGGTTATCTGCTGTTGGTTATTTCTTGTATTCTCAAAGACGCCTGACCTACAAACAATTCATCCCGCACCCAATACATCAACCCCTTCCACATTTTTCAGATATTGCTGGCTGGTTAGCTCTTGCCTCCTTATATAGCCTAACCATCACCATATTTTTCTCCTGGCAAAACGGGTGTTTGTGTCAAGTTGAGCTGCCATTTATTGAAGTTGCCTGATGACGCGTGTTTGTGTCAAATTGAGCCGCCATTTCTTCAAGTCGCAATGAGGACGCGCCAGGGCGCTTCCCCAAACCTGGACCGGTGTTAGTGTCAAGTTGAACCGCCATTTCTTGAAGTTGCAATGATGACGCGCCAGGCTGCTTCACCAAAACTCGCCTCAGAGCCTTGATAGTGTTCGGACACGTCATGGTTGATTTCATCCTTGGGTCTCCTGGTTAGACACGATACGTCCCTTTTCCCACTCAATCATAGTACAAGATACGGATCGTATCTTTCTCGATGTTATTTTGCGTGTAAATTATTCACACAATCATACTTAAACTGTCCGCATTTGTACGAATGGATTGCACATTGATTTAGTCCGTGCAACCCGCCCATGACGGTCCTTCAGCGGCAGCTGCCAACAAATATAGTGTTTGCCTCTGGTCTCGACTTTTTATTGCTATTGCTTATTTATTTGGTCCTGCAACCTGAGTACGACAGTTTTTCCGCCCCGGAATCACGGTTGAAATAAATGGATTCTGAGGCAAAGGAATCGGTGGGACGGTCAAAAGTAGTCGAAACAATGTTTGAACCATGGTGGAAATGGATTCGACATCATTAAAAACATCTAAAACAGTTAAAATTAATTTTGAAATTTAAAAGCTATAATTTAAATTTACAAAATCTTTGCGAAATTTTCTTTCCCAAATATAACTAAAATTTCCATAATTTTCCAAACGACTACATCCAGATAAATAACTTGTTCTAAATAGCTTGTTCTAAAGCATTAAAATAACAAGACTATATATATGCTTACTGTTCAATTTTGGTTTTGGCAAAATTAAGGCCATTCATTTAATTCGTTATACCATGTATATTTGCTACCCAAAAGTAGAACCTAGAGAGTTTACCTGTGGTGTCAACTTTTCATCATTAAGAACCATATCTTTATATTAACTAAAAAAAATTAGTAATTCTTCCATTAAACAATTAAATATAAAACTATAAAACAAACACAATGTAACCATTTCTTAGTTATAGGTTTGTCAAAAAGCTATTCAATTCTTTGATTATGACCAATTTTTCGTTATCAATTTTTTTTTTTCAAATTTCTTTGTATGCATTATAAAATATCGAATGGTTATTTATCCAACATTATCCATCTACTACAACAAATAATTTTTATTTTTTTAAAATAATTTACCCTAAGTTTTATAATGTAAATTTAATTTATATTATTATTTATATTATTATTTATTTTTTTTTTATCGCAATTTTTTTTATTTAAATATATAGAATATTTAGAAATTTCAATATTTTAATTTTTTTATAAATATATAAAATATTTAGAAATTTTAGTACTTTAAAAATATATGGTTAAATATTTTAGGGTTTACATATACACTTAAAATTAAAATTTCATCTTTAAAGTTGATTTGTAAATTGTTATGAATATTTTACTGGAAATTTCGTCACAAGAGATGTGATAATATTATATTAAAAATTTGAAATCCTTCACTATTACAATTTTATTTAATTTCTAGATCTGTAAAATTAACTTTAATTAGTGCATGTATATAAAAGTAAATCAAGCAGAAATAGAGAATGACAAAATAAGCTCACACACACATAGGACACAAGATATGCTCTTTCGGAAACCTTTTTGGGAGAAAACCTAGCTGGAAGGTGAGGCCACTTCGCACACTTTCTCTGTATGGAAATATGGTTGCAGACACAAAAAAGTAATGTTTGTGGCCTATGGGCTGCTACAATGTACAGATCCTCTCTGTGTCCTCTACCTCCTATCTCTCCTGGTTATCTTTGCTCAACTATGAAACAAAATGCTCTCGAAAGAATGGAATTTTTCTTCCTCCTAGTGGCCCAGTTATAACAGAGTTAAATAACCTACTAGTGGTTAAGTTTGACTACATCAACTTTTAATTAGAGTTACAAAATAGACTCTTCTAGAGTCTTTTACATCACAAACACATGGCTAGCCCATTTTCCATGAATAATGGGAGTTGACGTGACATCCTCCCGAACTATAGGTGTGAAAACAAGAAGGTCAACTTTTGAGTGGCATAACTTTGCATACCAACTCAGTTTGACACGATTCTTGCGTCGTTGAAAAGTTTTTTGTGTAGAATAGCATGAAAAGGTGCAGTGCCTAAGCGACAACTTTTTACTCCAAAAAGCGTCGTTTGATGCCTCAAAATCTTCCTAGAAGGTTTCATAGCCCATTTCGTGAAAGTGGGTATTGCCGGTAAAAATGGTCATGTGTGCTGATTCTTCCACATTTTTCACTCCAAATGCACTGAGATGGATGATGAAAAATATAATGATCCAATTCAGATCAAAAGTTTTGCATAATTTTTATCATGCAATTAATCTTCAATAATATGTTTCTACATCCTCATTCATTTTGACCATTTGGATGCCTAAGTAGAGAAGCCTCTTAAGGAGCACATGTTGATGTGGATGGTTCTCTTTTCTTGAATAATTATTGGTGATATTTGATGGATGCATGCTAAGTTGAGTTAGTTATTATTCTTATCTTTTTTATGTTGATCAATAATGGTTATTAGGTATTTAACATCGTGATTAATATGATGAATAATATTTTTATTTCATTGTCTTCCCTTGACAACATTTTTTATCAAGTTCTTTTATGTGACCTATGGTAAAGCTTCATCCCTTGTTTATTCTTAAATATTGTTGGATGCTTAGGTTATACGTCTAATCGACACAAGTAATCTGTCCCCTATCCTTTTAATGTGCATTCATTACATTTCCTTCTCAAATGTGTTGATACTTGACTTCATATGCCTTAGGTAGAGAAAGGAAAACGTCTTCACCCTTGTGACAATCATTATTTCTTTAAATTTCATGTTTCTTTTTTGTTTTAGGGTATTGTTACTTGTAGGGTTAAATTGTAGAAAAATATTTTATATTCAACATTAAATGGCTTGGATTTCTTACTCTTAGTTTTATAAAGTATTTTAGAATATATTACAGAATGAAAAATGTCATTTTTTTGTATTATCCAACCATTTTCTATGAATAACGTCTAGGGTTTAAAGTGTTGTTCCATGGTTTTTTATTAAAAAATTTGTTGTGAATTCAATTTCTATTTGACTCATGTTATATCCCTTCATTTGTCTTATTACTATAGGTCTTGGAACTATTATTTTCTAGTGTTGTGAATTGGCTTATTGCTAGAATTTTCTACTTGAGAAGCTAGATTTTTATAACATTGTGTAATTTCATGATCGTTTATGTTTGGGGGCATACCTTGAGATCATTTTGCTTGATCTAGTCCATTAGAATATTCATAGAACTTTTTAAACTTGAATATGGAAATTAGAATCAAGATCCACCATAGGGTGCTTGCATGAAGATGCTACCTAATTTTTGTGTAACGGGAGCATGCGAACATATTTTTTTAGGAATGTGCACATGTTCCTAAAAAGCATGCGCACATTCATTTTATTTTAGGTTTGGTACTTGTCGAACCTCCACGACACCTAAATGATGTGGAAAAAAAATTGCACAAATATTTTATAAAGAGTGTGCATGCACTTTTAAAGAAGTGCATGTGTATTCCTTTATTCCAAGGGATTTCCGTTACCTCTTCCTACGATCAACTAATTTATAGGGGTAATCCATTGAGAGTCCTGCCTTCTCCTAGGGATACACCCAAACCCCTTCCCCATGGGCACCCTTAGATTTTTAGCTCACCCTACTAACCCTAACACTACAATAGCATATCTCACAAAGAGTGTATGGAACCATTGTTCATTTGTGTTGAATCTCGACTCTTGTACTAGCTTACTTCCTAATTACAAGCTCAAACCTTACCTCCTATGAATGTCACAGTTCGATCTTCCAACACAGGCTTGGGGTCACTAAAGGTATCAACCTTAGGTATCTTCCTGCGTTGATGCACATGAAAACTCAACCCTCAATTATGTTCTCGTACTAGACCTTGTGGCCTCCTTTGTCCACATAATTTAGGGGTTTTTCCCTCATGAAAATCTTGAAGAAAATCACACCAAAACATATAATAAATCAACATGCCAAATAATTATATAACTTCATCCAACTCTCCTCCTTCAATTTGCATTAAAACTTGAGAAAAAACCATAACATCACACATTCTCCTCTCTTATACAACTTGATATTTCGAGGTCTACGATTCGTAGGATTGTTTCCTTATGATGAATGCACTTGTGGATGAATGATCAAATGAGTCTCAACGCTTCCTTCTTATAACATTCTATGAAGGAAATGACTAGATGTCAAGGGTCATGACTTAATCCTAGCCGACTTGGGTTTTCTTCATGAAGTCCTAACTATCTTAAGGAAATTAATATTTCTACATTTGATCAATATCCTTTATGGCTACCTTAGGTCACCCTTGGTCGTTTAAGGGTGGTCCACATGCAACAATGATTGAATGATGAATTTATTACTTGGTTTCGTGCCCACACCTTTGGGTGAAAAACCCCTGGCTTGGGTACTTCACCCACAAAACCCTTTTGTCTTCAAAATTCTTAGAAACCCAATTCCTAAGGTCATGGAGTTGATCAAGTGCTCAAAATTATGCTAAAAATCAAAGCGTCAGAATCTTGATAAACTTAGCTTCAGATCGAAGAACTCATCATTCTGATTTCAACAATGTAAACGACACTCAAATCCGAGGTCATATGCAAAAGTTAGAGCAAGTAAAAATTAAAGTTTGATGTGGACACATGGCAGGATTGGATGATGTGGTAAGGCCCTTCACCGAATGGGGAGGTGTCAAGTGGTAGGCTGCCAATGGCCCCCACATATCGCAAATCACATGTCGCAGGATGGTCAATGTTAAAAATCGGCCCCATAACAGCCAAGGTGCAATGCGATAAGGCACACGGGAAGGATTAAAGAGTCAACCCCGAGTAGGGAAGGGTTGCAATGCGATGGATCGCAAATCACAATCGCACTTCGTAGAAGACAGGTGGAAAGGCATTAAGGGATCGGCCCCAGATTTACGATGTGATGGATCCCAGATCGCAATCGCACTTCACAGAAAAAGAGAAGTCCCACATATATGGACTGCTGAAACTCTGCCTAATTGTGATTTGCAAAAGGATCCCTAACGTGATATGTTTATCAGTTGTTGTTAATACTTCTGTCAGGTCTGCCACATCGCAATCGCACGTTGCCCGTCGCTTTCACAGACTATAAAAATCGTTGGTTTCCTCGCTGATTGCGACTTGCGATAAATAGTGGACCGATAGATTATGGCCCACCATGCGGCGAAATTTTCGCCGAGTTAGCGCGTTTTTGGGGCTAATTTGTAGAATCATGCCAGAAATGTGGCAATTTGTGGAACAAATATTGGGAGAACTAGGAGAAGTCATAAATTATTCTGTTTTCCACCAAATTGGATGCAAAAAGAGGGTAGATAGCCATTTTTGAGTATCCTGGATGGATTGGAGCAGGTTTCAGAAGCATTTGAGCACTGTAAACACATATTTTTACACTTTTGAGCGTATTAGAGAGGCCCAAGCCATTGGAAGTTGTACCAAGGAGATATATCCCAGGAGGGGTGAAATAATTTATCATGTTCTTATTTTAATATGTTTTTGATGATGTTTTGTACATGTTTATGCTGTTGTTCATTTTCTTTTTTTTCCAGTACGAAAAAAGCTTGATAGTATTATATAATATTGATTCAAAATACAAATAGTATGATAGAGAGGCATATCTTGAGGCCCGCTATATACATTATATGCAAACAATACTGCATTATACAATACTAATGTTTTTTATACCAATCATAGATAGATTCTATAGATAGAAGAAAACCCACAACCGGCGATATTCAAAAACTAAGATACATGTGCTTTGTCAAAAAACTGAAATACAGGTTCATGATACATACCAGGGCATGATGGAAGATCATTATATACCCATAAATGAAAATTCTTGCATTTGATGTGAAACGTTCCCCACTGATATGATCATATTCCATTCTCCAATCTCTGTGTGAAGCCCTTTCTTTGATAGTTCATCTGCGAGAATATTCTGGGATCTGACGACATGGGTAATGGAGAAATCCTTTGTAGATTTCCATATAGAAGAGATTCTATTCATCCAACCAGACAGACTGAGATTTTTTAGGTAGATCTTACCGTTGAAATGGTCCATTATGAGTTTTGAGTCTCCATAGATCTGCAAAGAATCAATATTGAGGAAAGTACAGAAAAGAAGAAAACCATATAAAGCCATGGCTTCCGTTTTATTGTTTGTCCCTTCACACCCGTTCGAATATATAACAAACTTTTGATCCTCCTGTATACTAATAATGGAGACTCCACATGCAAATATTCCATTTTGCGCAGCCCCATCAAATGCGCCCTAGGATAACCCAACTGGGCAGGTATCTTTTCTTTTAGCTTTACATTTACCTGCTGAGGTATTGAGGATAGAAGAGCATAATACTGGGAAACAATATGATCAAAAACAATTTTAAAACTATCCTTCTTATCTTGAAATATAACCTTATTCCTCCATTTCCAGATACACCAAAAGACAATAAGAGGGATAGGTCTCCAAATCACTTTCTGTTTACTCTACCATACAAAAGCTTCTTTAATAGATGAATGAGTGATATATATGAAGCCAAAATAAGTGGCCAAATTCTTCCAAAGTTCCTAAGAGTGAGTGCATTTTAGAAAAATGTGTAAATTGAATTCTTCCTCAGATTGGCATATAGAGAAGATAGCAAGACCATACCAATTCCTCTTTTGCAGGTTTTCCTAGGTAAGATT
Organism: Pinus taeda; assembly: GCA_000404065.3. Classification (NCBI taxonomy): domain Eukaryota; kingdom Viridiplantae; phylum Streptophyta; class Pinopsida; order Pinales; family Pinaceae; genus Pinus; species Pinus taeda. The sequence continues at coordinate 26,778 of APFE030235285.1, forward strand.
TTTATTGTGAAAAACAAGGCATGAGAATATGATAATCTTGTAGGGGAACCCACATTTCCAAAACAAGTATGGAAAGATGTTATGGGATGGATAATGGTCCTCTAAAAGAGATAGATATATATCTTTTACATAAACATTCAACTTTCCTCCCCTACCCTTCCAGACAATGTCATCCTTATCTTCAGTTATGTATATCCCTCTATTCTTCAATTTCCAAATGATCTGATTCCATTGTGTTGCTAATAAACCATTTAGGCCCAACGCAATAGCTTTTTTCCAGCCGGGAATAGCACCCTGCTACTCATCAATAACCTGTGCCCAGTTGAAAATTCCTTTTTGGTGGAGGAAATGTAATAACTGAGGAGAAATGGGAGAATATTCTTCTTCGCCCATAATGGGATCAAGACCAATCATAATGTTGTTGCCTGTCTAAAAGCTCCACACAAGGTTTTTGGAAAAGAACTATTGTATCTTACGGAAGCTCCTCCATATAGCAGATCCCCGAACAGTCCCTATTGATCTATTCCTGTACCAATAAGTGATATCTTTGTTGCCCATGTATTTCAATTTGATAGATTTACTCCATAAACTATCCCCTAATACAGCTCTCCATAAATATTTACACAGCATAGCAAGACTGAACTTTCGAAGAGCCATGATACCCCAACCCCCCATCTTCTTTGGAAGGGTAAGGTTTGATAGCTTAGATAGGTGAAATTTCCTTTTTTCCTTGCTACCCCCCCATATAAAATTTGCTGTTAATATATTTAGATTATGAATGACACTTGCCGGTATGTAAAATAATGGGCCCAATATACCAATAGCTGGGCCAGCACAGATTGAGTTAATATCATCCTTCCAGCCATAGTAAGACATTTATATTCCCATCCTACAATTCTTTTAAAGTATCTGTTGAGGATCCACGTCCAGTCTGCCTTTGTATATCCTAATGGTTTCAGATGGAACCCAAAGTATTTCATGCCTTCTTTAATTGGTTTTGCTTGAATATTGAAGAGTTGGACAAGATAATCAATTACTTCCATATTGACATCCCCATGATGAAAAGAAGATTTAACGCCATTTATATTAAATCCACTAGCTCTTTGAAAATTTCCCAAAATTTCGTGCATATTTAACCAGGTCTGCCGACAGAGCATAACAAAAATCAAAATGTCATCCAGAAAAAGGTTATGTGAAAAATAGTTTCCCCTGCTGATTGTAAGTGGACAACATCTACCCTCCCTAACAACACTTTTTATATGAAGGCTAAGAGAGTCCATAACAAGAATGAACAAAAAGGGGGAAAGGGAACACCCCTGATGAAGTCCCATGGCAATGGAGAAGAAAGATGATGGAATACCATTTATAAGAATGACATAATTGAAATTTTCCACACAAGCCATAATCCAATTTGTACATTGATTATTGAGCCCTGTTTTGATAAGAAGACATTGCAGAAATCCCCAATCGAGATAGTCATAAGCCTTATTTAAGTCTATTTTTAGGATGGTTGCTTCAATATTTTTAGTGTGCATAGAATGAAGGCATTCTTGAGTAATAGCGATATCTTCCAAAATGTCCCTTCCAATTAAGAAACCATGTTGTTCCGGAGATAAATAGCTTGATAGGATGCCTCAAATTCTCCCTGATATGATTTTAGAAATTATTTTGAATATGGTATTACAAAGTGATATGGGTCTAAAATCTGAAAAGGTAAGAGAATCCATTTTTTGGGGGATTAAGGCAATGAATGTAGAGGAGATGACATGGTTTATATTGCCCGTAATCTTGGATTCCTCTACCATACCCAAGAGATCTTTTTTTATCAGATCGAAGTAATGAATAAAAAAGTCTATAGTCCAACCATCTAGGCTCGGACTTTTATCTTTCTTAAAAGATTTCATGACGACCATAGCTCCTCCTCTGCGACACTAGCAAACAAATGATCATTTTGTTCTTCGTCGAACATGGATGGAAAGGGCTTGATACCCTAGATGATATTTTCCATCCCGATGTCCAGTCCCTTCTATATGAATTCTGAAAATACTTGACTACTTCTTTTATAATATCTTCATGTGTGTGCAACAAGTTTCCCTCCTCATCTTTAATCTCCCATATTGAATTTGTTTACCATCTTTTGTTTGCAAATCTGTGAAAGAATTTTGTGTTCTTGTCACCCTCCTTTAGCCAAATCGCTCTGATTTTCAGTCTCTAGGTCGCTTCTTCAATGGCTAGTAGATGATGCTTGCTTCTTTCCAGCTCCTCGATCCGGGCATGCAGATCCCACAAAATTTTATTATCAGTCATTGTTCTCGCAATTCTATCAAGCTCCCTATTAATATCTAGAAAAGCTAATCTATTTGAACACTTCCTTTTGCATTGACATTCCTTAACCCTTTTCCTAAGATGTGCCATGCGACACAGTAAAGATTTAGCATGAGAAGACGGAATTCGTGGAGAAAACGATAGCCAATTTTCCTGTACAATTTTATTGAACGCAACAACTTCCAAGCATATTCTGTTAAAATTGAAAGGATAACCCTTCTTGTGGTTCAGAGCCATCCATTGTAGGGAAATAGGTCTATGGTAAGAAATAAAACACGGTAAAATACTAGTGGAGGGAATCCCGAGATGATCCACCAGCCTGTCATGTATTAAGAAACAATCAAGTCTTTTAGCAAGATATGCATTTTCATATCTCCCGTTATCCCAGGTAGGAGCCAACTTTGATGGACAAATATCCAAAAAGTTATACTGGAGAATAGCCTCCCTAATGATACCTCCCACAGGATCATTTTTTCTGCCTCTCCCCCACACTTCATCAGTACTCAAAGTATAGCTCAAATCACCTACTATCAGTAAAGAGTCAATTTACATAATCTCAGAGGACAAGAATCATTTCTAGTATGAAAGAAAGACGATCCTTATATGGGGTGTATACATTCAGGATATGAACAATACCAGCCATGCCACTAACTTTCGCAAGAATCAAGATACCATCAAAACATCTGAAAGTCCTGGCCGATATCCAGACCGAGTCCCATAGCACATCCAATCCACCGGAAAGACCAATAGCCCTCATCGCAAATATATGCCATGTAGGAAATATACGCCTGAAATAGGCAATAGTTTCAATATTGCCATGCATTGTTTCTTGAATTAGGATAATTTTAGACAACGATGAATGAAACAAATTCTTAAGAGCCAAAAATTTGGGTCCGCTTCAAGACCTCTTATGTTCATAGAGATAATTTTAATCATGAGGTCTTTTCTCCAGGCTTACTTGCTCTAAGAGGTCCGCTTACCGCAAGATCTATGTAGGAATATCAATAAGGGATGGATCATGAAGATCATTTTTGGACTTATCCCTCTTGCCACAGAAATTCCTACTACCTCTATTCCGTTTCCTTCTAACCGTGATATTCCCCACCGAGGTTGGACTAATGATAGGAGAGGAGGATTTCTGTGGCTTGTGAATGATGAGAGGGGGATGATGAAGGGATTCTCTTCTCAAAAGCATATCTAGATCACTACCAATCGAATTAGTAGGGGAAGATACAAGCGAATTAAGAGGAGTGACAAATACAACCAGAGCTTTACCTTTTAAATCTATCTTGTCATTAACCTCAGAGGAAACATGCAAGTTAGGTGGAGATAGGGCTATATCATTTAAGGCAGATCTAACATTGACAGGAGATGGTGAAGAGGATGGAATGTAAGTGATGATGGGTGAGGAGTTGATGTTCAGATTCGGGTGAGGCACAGGAAGAGGAGACTTAATAGCAATCCCCAGAGAAGGTTCCAGAGGATAAGGATGAGAGTGAAAGATTTACTGTGGACCTGAAGGAGGAAGACAAGTCGATGCCATATGGAAGGAATGGTCCAAATTACCCAAAGACTGGGATCTCGGAAAGAATGAAGGAGCAGCTAGATTCACTTTAGGAGATACGGAGAGTCGGTGAGATGTCTCACATGACGGGCCTATCGACTTCGAAAAGCTATTAGACAAAACTGGAGAAGCTTTATCAACAAATGAAGCCGATCCTTTTAAATTATTCCACTCCCCTCTAGCATCACGAAACTCATTATTCAATAAGTGAGAGAAGGATTTCACATGGAATTCCTTCCTTTTTGCCTTCCCACCATGACGCCGAGGACAATGCCATTTCAAGTGTCCTATTTTATGACAGACTGAGCACCAAAAGGGAACACCCCAATAATCAAGTCTCTATTATATATATATCTCACCCCAGTAAAGGTCAATATGATCAGGAAAACCACCTCTGTATTCTTTCTCAATAAGAATCCATGCCACCCTTTTATCCTTATCACCTAGACACTTTGGGTCCACAAAAACCCATTTCCCAATAACATTCCCAATATCAGAAAGTGATTCCTTTGTCCATAATTCAATAGGGAGGCCAGGTAATTTAACCCAGATGAAATTGTTTTTAGGGGTATTTCGCAATGGATTGAAACCAATGTACCATTTGCGAAGGGCCAGAAAACTTTTCCAATGGACCTAGGGAAGAGCCCATATAGTATCCAGATCCTTCACATTCAAGAACTAGAAGCTCTACTAATCCTTCATAAGCCTAACAATCGTAGGGATGTACCCCAGTAGAGAATTCCATTTGGAACCAAGCCAAATTCTCATCTGAGCATCTTCCATATCAGGAAAATGCCATCTACCAACCAAAGCATGGGAATGAAGGCTAGCTATTCTGTCCGCAACAGAGACACTTTTCAGATTAATAGCTGATGGAGGAGGGACGATCTTTTCCGGATGATGGTTTTGTTTACACCGCGGACGAACATGTCCGCCACCCTTATGATCATGAATAGATTGATAAGGCTGAGGAATCAATGATTATCCAAAGAGGTTTGCCAGTTGGTTGGATTAGTGGGTCTACAATGGTGAGTTTCTGCCTCCATGGCAGCCCACACCATGGATGACAAGTCAAATTCAACGGATAATATCTCCATAACACCTGTGAATAATTCAATATTCGACAGATAAGCAGATGGGAAGGACAGGTAAGCCAAAGGAGCATAAGATGGAGAGCAAATCAAGATAATAATGGGATGAAAAGCAAGACAGTACAATCCAGATAAGTTGAGGAATAGATTCAGATATACGAAACGAACCCCTAATAATAGCCGAATAGGACGAAGGGATAGGAAGAAGATTCCCAAATCTTACAGCGGCTTATAACCACCTCGGGATTACCATCGCCAGACGGGAAATCATAATGGATTTGACATACAATGCTTACCCGAAATAATGGTTAGACAAGAAGATAGATCGGAAGATATTCCTAAATCGATCAGAACCTACAATACGCCTAGGGAATACCAACCAGAAACATATAATAATAGTTTTGACATACGAAACATTCCTAGAAATAAATGGTCTGATGGGGAGAATGGGAAGAAAGATTATTCCCATCTTTCAACGCATAAAAAACACCTCAGAAAAACCATCACCTGACAATATATAAATAGGTTGACTAACTTTCAAGAGGAAAAGAAAGACTCGAAAACAGTGATGGCGTACTCAAGTAGGATATCATTCACTCAATGCGTACCATCCTACTACCGAACCCCCCGGCTCACAGAAAATAAACAAAACAAAAAAATCCGTCCACGACTCTAGAAAATCTGTCCACGTCTCCGGAAAAACCAGAGGGATAGATCAAGCAAGAGAGACGATACCGATAGAGCTCATGAAGAACATGGCAAAACGATGCAGCAGTAGTAACAATACTTACATTTACGCCACCAATGACCTATTCTGAAACTGAAATCTGGACACGGCTTAGATATGACACATATATTCAGAAACCATGCAATTTTGCTTAGGATATCCTTTATTCCAGTAAAAACATTTTGATCCATGCACAAAGATATAAACATATAACTATCCTTATATAATGGATTTGATGAAATGGACCATAGAAACTATACTAATGATATGGATAATCATATGTAATTCTCAGGACCGAAAACAAATATAGTAATGCAAGATTGGTGAAACTAACCTTATAAGAGAAAACATGCAATATAAGCGAGTCGCCACCGAGAAGAACTGCCGCCTGTCCAAAGCCACCTCCTCGACTTGAAACATCTAAAGAGCTGGAAAATACAGAGATATCACGACCATAAAACGAGCATGAAAAGAGATTCAATGGCTAGGATATGAAATCGATACAGAAACTAGAATGACGCATGATAGCGAGGGAGGAAAACCAGTGGGTAAGGTGCACCACGCCTGACACTGAGCTATCACCTTCCCTGCGTAGGAGCATGCAGGGAAGAGCTAATGAAAGAAAAAAGTCAAAAGGAAAACATTCCCCTCCTTATACTATAGGAAAACAAAGGTGGTATGACAGACAACCAACACGTAAACAAGATGGGTGTTGGCCAGTGATAGATCAGGAAGAAATGATGAGTACTAAGAGTGTAAATGTGTCATGTCAAAAGAAGTGAGGCGTGTCCACAATCATGCACCCCCTCCATGAATACTAAAAAATAATTGGTCATTGCGACGACCCAACCAGAGCGCACATACTGGAAGTTTGGGAGATAAAAAAACAGCTATAAGAAAAGTAGAAATGTGTCACGTTAGTAAAACGAGGAACGTGTCCCCCAACATGTAACCCCTACATGAGACCTTTGGTATTATTGGCCCTTACGATGGCCCAAACAGAGCGCATATATTGGCCTTCATGGCTCCTGAAGGAGGTCTCGACATCTCGGTAGCTCGGTAGCTCGGAAATCATTTTGTTTATAATCTGAGGATGATCTTAACACTATAATCCAATATTCTAAATAAAATCAATTTGTTATCAGAGCTCTAGGGTTTCTTTGTGAAATGAGGATTTAACTGTTTACAAGTTTATGTCATGCTTACAAGGTTAAAACTCAAAAGAGGAGAAGGGAAGCTAGTTGGAAGCCCTGAAGTTGGGTCAAGGAGAAGGAGAGCAAGGTTTCCACAATCTCCAACACCAGTTCAGTCTCAAGTTGTAGTTGAGACTCCAGAGATCATGTCTCATGAAGGATAACCTACAAACATGACATAAGAAGAGAAGACATTCATAAAGGCTTTCTTTGATATGACAGAGATGGTAAAGGTCCTCTATGAAGAGATGAATACTAGGTTGCAAGGGGAAAGCTCCAAACCTCCCAAAGGAGAATGCCCTTCAAGAGGAGGCAATGAAAAAGGAGGTAATGGAAATGGAGACAAACCTCCACACTCTCCACCATCTTCTTCATCTTATTCTTCACAAGCATCTTCACCCTCTTCTACTAACACAACCCTTACTCATACTCATCATCATAATTCAAAAGGAACTGGTAAATCACCCTTTTGAAAATTTGATGTTAAATTCGAGTTTCCAATGTATAATGGTGAAGTGAATGCAAAGAAGCTTGATAATTGGATTCATCAATTGGAGGTCTATTGCAAGATTCAACACCTTCAAGAGGATGACATAAATATTTAGTTAGCTTCCTTGGGAATGGAGGGTGCAACACTAGTATGGTGGGAACCAAAGACTCAAGAGGAGATTAAAAAGCACAGTAAGATCTCAATTTCTTGGAATGATTTCATTGCTGCAATCAAAAGAAAATTCTACCCTCTAGCTTATATGTAGAAAGCCATCATGAATTGGCAGAACTTTAGATAGCTTAAAGGTCAAAATGTGCAAGATTACACCTAAGAATTCAGAAAAAGGTCTTTGATGTTAGGTGTAGATTTGCAATCACATGACACATTGTTGAAGTACATAGGGGGTTTACACAGTTACCTTAGCCGTACTATCTTTATGTTTAATCCCAATAATCTAGATGATGTGTGTGTGCAAGCCACTCATCTTGATGCAAGAGGGAAAAAAATCCCAGAAGAAGGTAGTAAAAATCCATTTAAGGGTAAAGAAAAATAAAAGGGTTTCAAGGGGAAGAAAAATGCATCCCATTAAAAAGGAAGGGGAGAAAAAAATATCTAAACATTGTTCTAGAAATGGTCATGATGAAGCTCGTTGTTGGAAGCTTCATCCTGAAATGAACCCAAAGAAATTCAACAACAAAGGAAAAGAAAAGATAGTTGTCATCACTTAAGAGGATTTGGGATCTGAAACAGGAAATGAAACTAAAATCACAACCATGGGGTTTCGAGGAAAGGAATCCATTGTCAGCACTAGTCCTTCAAACTCGCAAAATGAAACTCCGAATGAAAAGAGGAGAATTCACTTTTTCATATAAGGGCGATCTCAAAACATAATAAGATAGATACGTTGTTCAGTGGTGGCTCTCAAGCCAATGTTATTTCTAAAAACATTATCAAGAGTTTAAATCTAGAAACCGTTTCACATCATAAACATTATTCGCTTGGATGGGTATGTGACAATGCACAATTGCAGGTTACGAGAAAGTGTAAACTGAGATTCGCCATCACTACAAAATTCATAGATGAAGTGGAGCTTGCCATTGTGATGTTAGATATCTATGGCATTGTTTTGGGTAGTCTCTACCTTTCTAATAGAAAAGTTATCTTCCATTGATATGAAAACAAAAATACCATTTATTCAAAAATGGAGTAGAATATGTTGTGAGAGCTCACAACAGGAAAGCAAATCTTTCGCTTGTTAATGCAGGGCAGATGAAAAGACTAGTGAATTCGAGCAAGAATTGTGTGTTTCTCATGATCAAACCCAAGAATGATATTGATTATGAAACATTTGAAGGTTGTGATTTGAATTTGAAATCTGAATTTGTTGACGTAGTTAACCAATCTGATGCGATGTTTCAAGAACCAAAGGGATTACGTCCCAAGAGAGGAATCAAACATGAGTTACAGTTACAGCAAAAGTGTCTTCTTCCTAACATTGGCATGTATAGGATGTCAGTGATGGAAAGCACAAAAATTAAGGCGTAAATCGAGGGATTGTTGAAAAAAAAAATCATTCAGCCTACTCCTTTACCATGTCGCACACCTCTTATTTTGGCGCCCAAGAAGAATGGTTAGCATTTCCTTGAAAGGGATTCAAGAAGTCGTTTTCATTAAAGTAGAGTTTTTGAAGGAGATATATCGATGACGACATTCAAAACTATGCAAGGTTTGTTTGAATGGCTTGTTATGATTTTTGGTCTTTGCCATGCTCCTACTAATTTTATGCATATGAAGCAAGATGTGTTGAAGACATTTCTAGACATGAAAGTCTACTTGGTTTACATTTTCGTTTTCAGAAAATTTCATTATGAACATGTCATGTGTGAGAAAAAAATACTAGATGTCATATGTCAACAACATTTGTTTCTAAAGATGTCAAAGTATATGTTGGATAAAACTTCTTTGATGTACTTGAGCCATGTCATTGGTTCTTCCAAGTGTGTGCATGTTGCCAAGGGCTTTTTGGTAGTCTGTGTGGGATGTAGAGAAGGTGAGCTGAAGCTAGACCTCTCCAAGATTGATGTCGTAATAGTCTGTGGTGGTATTGAATCCATTCTTGCAGACATAGGTGAAAGAACTATACATCCCCATAAAGTCGTAGACGCCTTTGCTCTACTTGCAATTTACGCAGGTAGGCTCAAGATAGTCATTTGGATAAGAGGTTTTCTAGGAGCAACCTAATGTTGGAGGAGAGATTTTGTTAATTTTTCTTCTATTGTAGCTCATTTGCATTCGTTGGCAATTGTGCAAAAGTTCTTCCAGTGGGGAGGCAAACAACGAGAGGCATTTGATGTTTTAAAACAAAATATCGGTTGAGCCTTTATACTTTCTTTTCCAAACTTGAAAAAATCATTTAAGTTTCAGGTTGATGTATTCGACTATGCCATGGGCACAATCTTTATGTAATGTGGTAAGCCCATTTATTTTCATTCAAAAATTTTCAATGATAAAGTGTTTAAGTTGCAACGACAAAGGAACTTCCATTGGATGGGTATTCTTCTACTATTCCACTCGGCCAAAAGGTGTAAGAAATGTATAAGTGACAAGTTTGTTGATGTACTATTCCTCAAGCATCATTTTGTTTTACATGAAAGTTATATTCAGAGGAATACATACTTTCAAGATGTATATTCAAGCTTGAGTCAAAGGAATCAAGTGGAGGAATTTGTTTACCATTTGCATCATAATGTTTTGTATCATCTTGGCAATAAATATGTTTCTATTGATAGTAACATGGAAAAAGTGAAAGATTTCATTGAATGACTCCAAATGGCACATCAAATAGTGCAAGAACTGCTTGAAAAGGGCAAAGGCAAGTACACAACAAGGCACGACAAGCATCGTGCAGATCACAAGTTCCAATTCAGTGATCAGTGGATCGATATTAGAAAGGTGAGGGAATTGTACCCTCACCTACTTGACAATTGAAAGTGATCTTTTGGGGTCCAAAAGGCTTCTAGTGGAGATGAGTGACCAGGTGCTCAAAATTAGACTCAAAAATCAAAGTGTTAGAATCTTGATAAACTTAGCTTCACATCGAAGAGTTCATCATTCTGATTCCAATGCTATGAACGACACTCAAATCCGAGCTCATATGTAGAAGTTATAGCAAGTCAAAGTTCAGGTTTGACTTGGACACATGGCACGATTGGATGATGTGGGAAGGCCCTTCCGTGAATGGCAAGATGCCAAGTGGAAGGCTCCCATTGTCCCCTACATATCTCAAATCTCATGTCGCAGGTGGGTCAGTGTTAAAAATCTGCCCAAGAACAGCTAAGGTGTGATGCGATAAGGCAGATGGGAAGTCATTAAAGAATCGACCCTGAGCAGGGAAGGGTTGCAATGCGATGGATCACAGATTGCAATCGCACTTCGTAAAAGATAGGCGAAAATGCAGTAAGGGATCAACCCAATATTTGTGATGTGATGGATCGCAGATCACAATCACACTTCACAGAAAAACATAAGTCCTGCATATATGGACCGCCAATACTCTATCGAATTGCGATTTGCGAAAGGATCCCGGACGCGATATGTTTATCGATTGCGGCTAATACTTTCATCAGGGTCGCCACATCGCAATCGCACATCGTCTGTTGCGTTCACAAACTATAAAGCCCATTGGTTTCCTCACTGGTTGCAATTTGCAATAAACAGTTACCCGAGAGGTTATGGTCCACTGTGTAGTGAGATTTCCGCCCACCTAGCACATTTTGGGGGCTAATTTGTAGGATCATGCCAAAAATGGGGCAATTTGTAGAGTGAATATTGGGATAACTAGGAGAAGTCATAAATTCTTCATTTTTCCATCAAATTGGATGCAAAAAGAGGCTAGATAGTCATTTTTTAGTATTCTCGATTGATTGGAGTAGGTTTCAGAGGAATTTGAGCATTGTAAACACATCTTCTTCCACTTTTGAGCATAATAGAGAGGCCCAAGCCATTGGAAGCTAGACCAAGGAAACATGGCCCAAGAGGGTTGAACTCCTTTATCATGTGCTTATTGTAATGTGTTTTTGATGATGTTCTATGCATGTTTATGTTGTTGTTTAGTTTCTTATTTATGTTAAATTTCTCATAAAATTAAAATAAAAACTCTTCATTTCACTTGCAAAAATTGATGAATCATTAAGCACAATGAAAGCATTTTGTTCATAATCTTAGGAGGATCTTAGCACTGCAATTTAATATTATTAATTAGATCAGGAGTACCTCCCAAGCTACATAAATCAACACTCCCTCTTAGTGATGGAGGTAGTTTCACTGCACGGAAGTAAGCATTATCATCAACAACACTAATCCATCTATGGAATTCACCATTTCAAATACCCTATAGAATGAACCACACTCTTATTGGTAGTGTCTCTGCCTCATCACATTATAACCTAAAGATTCAAACTTCCATAGGGCTTCTCCCTTTGCGCTAGACTCTCTCCGAGTCTACACAACCTCCACTGGCTCACATTGCTACTAATCTCATGTCCTACAAGGTTAGTCCGAGTTGTGGTAAAAATGGGCCACATCACTCAAACTCAACCAAAACTTCAACTCAACCCTACAAGAAATATCATCCTCCTCGATCAAATACCACATATGCACATGCGTCCAATCTCATATGTACAACATCATGACAAAATGAATAAACTAGTGTGCCAACATCTCGTCTATCACATGAAGCCAACTCATCCAAGCCAAAGAGCCTCGTGAGAAATCCCAATGATCCATGACAAGCCATAAGAATTCTACGATCAATAACCTAGCCTAAAAAAACATTTGTTCACTAGGTTCACCACCAATCCACTAGAACCCCCATCCTATCTTGTTGCCAAGCTAGTCAAGACCACATCTCCACGTCTTCATCTGAATCCTCTACTCCATGATATACACAATCTTAACTCCTTTTGTGCTAACACTCTGATCAACTAGTCCTTCAAACTTGGCTCTAATACCATGTTGATTTTTCCACGATACTCAAGAATCAGGTTTTATTCTAAGATCATGAACACAAACACACTCAAATTCCACAACACTTCTACTTTGCACCCTGGAAATTACATACATCAGTGAATCAACTTTTTCACATGGAAATGTTAATTTTTTTAACCCACTACATGTTATATTCCAAATATTTAATAAAATATTCTTAGGGATCCCATACCACTGATCACAACCCTTACATACAACACTAATACAAGGACACAATTAGGGCATGGTGTCAACAACTATGACCACCAATAGACCCTGAACTATGTACACATGACCTACTTGCTGATGGTGTGCACACTCAACCCTATCAGTCCACATACCTTAAACATATATAGCAGGTACATTGCCTCCCCATCTACTAATCACTCCAACTGCATCTTTAGTTTCCCAACATACCACTATCAATAATCACTGCTCTCTTTTTTTCACTGAACTTTGGTCCACTGATCTTCCCACTAGAAACCATATTGCTCCACTAAGATGTTTGCTCATTGGGTTTTTTGGAATTTCCCTCTTATGAACCATATGTCTCCTTATATCAACTGAAGTAGGGCTTGACCACTTTGCCTCCTAAAAGTCCATTGGCTCCTTCCATGAACACTGTACTTGAGATATTCTACACAATACATATTGCATATGAGAATCATTTTTCACAACTTCATTTATTAATAGAACTCAATTGCCTTCACACAATGTCTTAGTTGCTCCAATATCCCTATCATAAGACCTTGTAGATATACCAAATTTTCAACCTTCTAGAAATTCGAAATGTTGATCCTAGGGCACCATCAAATCTTCCCTCATATAGTCCATCATTGATTGATCTAAGGTTGCTTGATACTGCAACTAACAGCTCACAAAGACATTGTTCTTAGGCATCAATGCACAACCCTCTTATTAGTGATGACTTTACTATTATTCATTGAACTAGGCCTTCTCAATGACTATTGTTCAAACCCTTGAAAATACCTCATCTTCCTTCACTATATGAGCCTTTACTTTTTGTCCATCAATTGATTCTTTGAGGTTGAATGTGGCCCATTTGAAGCTTTATTCACTTAAGGTATGGTCCTCCCATCTTGAGCGATTTAAACACTCAATTTATGAAATACCCTTAAGGTCAACACTTCATTGAGGGATCCTAAACTAGGGTTTGTTCAACTATTTTCAATAAGCCTTATTGACAAACCTATCCACCTTAGCATTAATCAACATAAAAAAATGCACAAGTACCTTGCATCCTCCTTTATTTTGTTCAACACAACCCTTGAGATTCTCAGCCCATGTTCCATGCTACTGCTCCATTATAGGCTTAGAGCCTTACCTCCTGCGGGAGTCATAGTTCGACCTTATAATATGTGTGGGGTTAGTAAAGGTATCGACCTTAGGTATCTTCCTTCGCTGATGGACAAGAAAACTCAACCCTTAAATTTGTTCGGATACTAGACTTTGTGGCCTCCTTTGGCCACAAAATTTAGGGCTCTTTCCCTCTCTAAACTCTAGGAGAACCTCACACCAAAACATAGAATATCTAGCCCCAAATCAAATGTGAAACAACGAAAAAACTTGGATGTACTCTCCTCCTTCTTTATGCACTAGAACTTGAGACAAAACTAGAACATCACATGTTATCCTCTCCTATCTAGCTCGACCTTCTGAGGTTTGTGGCTTTTAGTCTTGTTTTCATATGATGAATGCACTTATGGATGGGTGATCAAATTAGTCTCAATGCTTCCTTCTTATAATATTCTATGAAGGAAACAATTATCCCTCAAGAGTCATGACTTAACCTTATTTGACTTGATTTTTCTTCATGAAGCTCCAACTATCTTAACGAAATTAATATTTGTTCATTTGATCCCTTCATTGTTGCCTTAGGTCACCCTTGGTCCTTTAAATATGCTCTACATGCAACAATGGTTAAACAATAGATTTCTTATTTGGTTTTTCACCCACACATTTGGGTGCAAAACCCCCCAACTTGGGTACTTTGCCTACAAAACCTAGGGTTGGAGTACCTCCCAAGCTACACAAATAAACACTTAGTGGTATGTTCATAACTCTTCTCCTTTGTGCAAACAATAATGTTATTTTGGTGAGGGGCTATTATGATCTTGGAAAACAACATAAATTCCTACAACATTTTTAGTCCAATATGGATATGACTTCAAATACTAATAAAACTAAAGTCATGATAATCAAATCCAAAAATATCACCTATGACACTTTCATTTATGACAACTCCTTGGAGGAAGTTCCTTCATACAAATATCTATGAAACAACATCCATCATAAGCTTAGTTGGAATTATAGCACTAAGAAAATGATAAATCAAGGTTGGAAAGCTTACTATAGGCTTGCAAAGAATTGCAAGTCAATGACTATTTGGATTTGTGATAAACAAATGCCTGTGCCTGAGACTCTCATCACTCTTGTTGTTTAAATTATGGATATGAGGTTTAGGGTTGTAGTATTTCTAGAGAGTCATTTAGGAATACTGAATAAATCCATAATCAGTTTATAACCTACAACCTCAAGACTAATGGAAATAATCCCTACCCTATGCTCCTGATTTAGGCAAGCATTTCCCTATTTAAAGTATTACTATGGCTACGTATCTTATGTATAAGGTGAAGTGATACAACATGGATGCCAAGAGGTTTCCTAAAATTGCTTCTAACTCTAGCCAAAACCCCCACCTTCACCTCAAGTGAGGGTGACATATGGATGCCGACCCTTGGTTAGACAATTGCAGAATAAGGGAGGAAAACACCTTGCAAATTTCGGATAATATTAAAAATATTATTACTCCCAAATTTAAGGAGAAATTGAGAGTAAATAAAGAGTTGGAGGGAAAAAAGAAGCTACAATATTATAATGAGGTGATCATCCAAAATCTCCAAAACCTAAATTATCTATTTTCCGTGATTAATTTTAAGAATAAAACAAACTTTTCCAAGATTATAGTTACTTTTCATGAGCTTCATAGTGAAACTAAGCGTTGGTTGATACCAAAAACACCATGGGATGACAGATTTTCTCACATGTGTCATTCTAAGAGGGTTGAAAGTAAAAATGAATTTAGCATAGATTGTCCATGTTATACTCACATTATATCTATTTCTCAAACTATTTGTCATACTACCAATTTTTTGATCTTTTAACTCAACAAAACTATGGTAATTTGAGAAAACCTCTCTCACTTTTTTAACATACAAATAAATATTAAAAAAATTGATTGATCTCTTACTTACTTAAAATTTTGTAAACCATATAAATAATTATATTAAAAAAAATATTTGAATAATATTTTTATATTCTAACATGTATATTTTATTTGTACATATAGAGATTTAAAATATTTTGTAGTGTGAGTAGTGTGGGCAGCAGTATGAGCATAGCAAAGCAGTGTGAGTAGTGTGGGCAGCAGTCAGAGCAGTGAACAGTGAATAGTGAGCAGTGTGAGAGGAAGGAGTTTTTATGCAGCAGAAGTATCGAGCAGCGAGAAAGCAGCAACAAATGCATTCAAACATGAAAAAGGAACCAGAAATTTCAGAACATGTGGAGACAAATGATAGAGGACAAGTGAAAATTGCCTCATCCGCCAAAGCTGGGAAGTAGATTTGGGTCAATTCCAAACAATATTGAGGCATTTTAAAACGAAGAATAGCCTGTCTAAAATGGGAGCAAACAAGGAAGAAACGGTCTCAAAAGAAAAGTAAGCGAGCCCTTCGCAAAAAGCACTCAAACATGTCTCCTCCACAAGCACGTGGAAACAAGAAGTCCAAAGGAAAAGTCATTGATGGTTCTGCCTTATATAGTACCACATCCACACCTCTCACCTGGTCATCTGATATTTATGTGAAAGAATTGTTAAATGCAAAACAAAGGTTGGAGATTTTACAAGCTAAAGGGTAGGAAAGGGATCATAAAATTCATATAATAACGACTAAGAACAATTGATTCCGGGAAACTATTGTCTTTTCGATCTGCTAGCCCTCTAGGATTGGCATCTATCCTAGAAACAAACAATCAAAGTAATTTGGGATTTCCTTTATGTATGATAGATAAGAGAGAGGGAAAGGAACCTACCTAGATCTTCCACTTGACTCCTTGCTTGATCTCTCTTCCCATTTATAGAGCTTGCAACTCCTTTCCTACTTATCCCACTTAGAGAATACTTGTAGAAACAAAGTAAAAAAACACCATCAAAGCATGTTAATCTATTATATCATAAATATTGGAGAATCAGAAGTACAATGATCATACAATGGCATTCACAAATAACAACATTCACAAATACACAATTGTATGGAGGAAAACTCAAAACTTCATTAAATATGAAGGGAGAATTACAACCCAGCTGTCTGATCCAGAATCATCCTCCCGGCATCAAAGCCCTCTTCACCTCATGAAAAGCAATATCACCCAACAATACAATGCTCCTTCTCAAATTCAAACTATCAACACTTCCTTGCAAATTACAAAATTCTAGCCTCCAGATCTCTCATATGAGGGATCCATTTATAGATGTGTGCAAGGGTGTGAGCCATCTTTGGGTTTTTGATTAGTGTCATTCAATTTGTTGTTCTTGGTTCCACTTGGAGATTTCTTGAATCTCTTACTCATCTCTGGGCGCATTTAGAGAGGCAAGTGTCATAAGAGAAGTTTCTAGAAGATTCCATGAGCATCCACTTAGCAAACTGCCTTGGAAATTTGTCCATCCTCGCTCATCGCACCCTACAGAAGGCCTCATCAGTATGCATCACACCTGGCTAGTGTAGTAGTTAGTATGCATCGCACCCTAATAGTGGAGCAGTCAATATGGTCCTGTTTTGGCCAATTCTGAATGGTTTTTTAGGTGGAACTTTTGGGGAATGATGTAATCGGTTGACCATGGTCCTTTAGGGTATGAAACAACACTTTTAGGGGTTAAAGAGCCCTTAGTTTATCAAAATATAAGATTGGGGTTGTTGTGCCCAAATATGTCTATAACAGTTGCCCCCTAAAGCATGAAGTCATAAATCTTTGATGTCGGGTGAAATGATTTATCATGAGGATCTGAGGTATTCGAACTGGAAGGTGACCTGTATAAGATACAATATAATACATCATCATCATATTATTTTCATGATCTAGCTGAGGCGGGCATTCCCATGCTCAACTTTATAAATTCATTTTCATGTACATAGAATAGATAACCGTCTGCATTTGCAGACTGGTGATTCTTTATGTGTAGAGTCATCATCCCTAGCTTGGATGACCATCTCTGCAGCTTCTCTGTACATTTGATGTCTTTATATTCTTGAATATATCGCAGCCCGGATGGATGAAACTAGATCCGGGGTCTTCAATCTCATTCGATCTTAGCTCGAAGTACAAGGCGATCCATGTGAAGAGATGTTTTGAAGTCGAACATGGAAAGACATCGCCTGATTACTAGCCAATAATGTGAGTTGTTAACATACATGAGAGGAATCACCGATAATGATAATGACCCTCAAGGTACTACAGTACAAGTCATGTGGTGTGCATATATGATACGATATCGAACACCACGCAAAATCTTTCGGTCGAAGGCCAATGATGTCAACCTGTCGCCGAAAGTGAGGAACTTGCCATTGAGACATGCAAGCTTCAAAGTACTGAAAGGGTTGTTTCTAGGTCAACTTCTTGGATAATGACCTGATGTCGACAAGAAGTGACCCATCATAGGAGGGCCTTAATGTATCCCACATCTACGAAATGAAACGAAGAAAATGATTTTCTGGAGGTATAAATGATCTGACAACACAAGGTTCAGGAATGGCGGTCATGAAAAATGAAGGGTGAAGGTATTGCGGTGGATGAGGTATTAACTGGGTGGTCGTTTCTCAACTGAATGACTTCTCTTGAACATATCGACGACACTGAGATGGATTGGTAGCGTCAACCCCAACAGATGGATGGTGAAGAATACTAATGGTGAAATGACTCGTGAACGAAATAACCCAACCCGACTTAATCAAGGTGACGGAGTGAAAGTGTCATGTTCAAGAGCGACTTGCTACCATAAAATTCTTCAAGTTTTCTTCCCTTTTTCCCCAATAATTGCTGACTAGTACCTCTTTATTTTTGTCAAGCTTGGGGAGGATAACATATGGTTGTTCTATAATTTTCCCTTCGGGAAAACCTGTCGCTACATTTTAGCGAGTCTAGTGATAGTGAAACTCGTTCTTGCTTGGGTGGACAAGTTCATCGCTATTGTTTTAACGAGTTTAATGACAAAGACAACTCGGTCCTTTTCATGTTTAGAGAGTTTGAAAAGGGACAAAAAGGAAACTCCAGCAGTTCTTTTTCGTAGCATAATCCCTTAAGTCTGAAAAAGGATAAAATAATACAAAAGGGATGAATTTTTGATCACTTTAGCGAGCCGAAAAAGACAAGCACTCAAAAGTTTTCATGAGATAATCCCTTAGGTCTGAAAAATATTAAAATATAGAGGAGGAATGGCATTTCGATTACTTTAATGTGTCGGAAAAGCCAATAGCTCAACAATCTTTTCATATTCAATGAGTCTGAAAAGAGTTTAAAGGAGACTCGTTTTTGAGGAACGAGTGGCATTTAGGGTAGCAATTGGTTCCGGGTAAGCTTGGAACTTCTCAAAACATGGTGATGTGAAGAGGTTGGCTAACACGACCACTCGTCACAGCTGTTCCTCAAAAGGGTAAACAATCAAGTGGAAGCGTTTGATCGGCCAAAAGGATGGAAGTGATGGCAGAACACAACCAAGGTTCAAAAGGCTGATAGCATGGCAATCACAAAGGTTGTTCACCGAAGGCAAATTTATTTTTTAATGAGTTTGAACCTTGCGGTAACATATGCTTAGTGGTAGGTTTATTTTTTGACAAGATTAAACCATGCGACAACATGCTCAGTTTGTGGTCAAAATGTTTAATTCACGGTTTAACACATATCATATTCTTGCGCCGGTCGTTCAACCTACTCAATTACTCCATCAAACTGATTAGAAATACATATATACATATGAAAAATGAATTAAAACTACCATTTTACTTGAAGTACGTGAATAGTAAACATAAAAGTAGTTTTACTTTTCATTTTCATCATTCTATTTCAAATTTGGGATTTTTGGAGCTATGGAGTGGTTTTCCCACACATATTACACCAATTGATTTTGGGATATCCGGTGGACTATTCTCTGCGCCGTCAGGACCAGGTAGGAGCTAACCCTAAGCTCTTCAATTTCATTCCATCCTTCTTTGATTCTGAGCATGTTTTTACACATTTCTGGGCCCTTGGGGTTTGAACATATCGTTTCCCAATCATCGCACCTTGCCAGTATCGAAAGGTGCGATTCATACTGAGTTGCCAACTGGCCAGTCAGTATGCATCCCACCTTGCTCAAAGGCAAGGCGCAATGGCCGCAGAAGGGCATCTTTATTCAGTGATTTTTCATCAAAATTTTGCTTGTCTTTGCTCAAAATTGGATCCTAAGTTATCTTTTGTTTTCATTTCATATTTTTGTTGGATCAAGATGGTTGTCACATGGCGTGAACACGAACATGAAGAAGAGGACATGATTTCTTTACATTAACCGGGCACAGTTGATGCATTAAGAAACTGTGGTTTGCTGAAGTTCTTCCGCATATCTTGCATGAGGCAACAAATCAGTTTGTTGCAGTATTTTCTCGATGCATGGGATTCGATTGACCAGCTATTCCAAATTAGAGGTAAATCCATTCCATTGATAGCCAAGGACATTTACTTTCTGACGGGGTTGTTGAGGCGAGGTGCCCCTCTTTCACTTTCAGGATTCACTTGTGGGGGTGAATCCGTGAAAGATTATATTCGTCAGTTCTGTAGAGATGGATCTAAGCCCAGCAGGGATGGAAAGATCAATATCCAGGATGTGGACCATTTTATTTACCTTTGCTAGATTGGCTGGTAGCGCAGCTTTGCATTTGGCAAACAGATCTTACATGCAGTATGCCCTGGAATGCCTGGAACCGAAGGTGTTCAATTAGTGTGACGCGGTACTTCTTGTCATAAAAGAAAAACTCTCCAAAGTAAATAATGGAAGAACCAAGAATTTTGGCTATGGTTCCATATTGACTGCTTTGCCTTAGAGAGGATTCCACTGATGCAGCCTCAGTATATTTCACTAGGATTTCCAGCACCAAGCGAACCACGGATGCAGAGATGGGTTGATCTTATCGCCAGACATGCCGGTAAATAACACATTTCCTTCTCTGATGTCTTTTTGAAGTGGTTCAACCATTAGGATATGGTCTTTGCAGAGTATCTATACGTCGAGATGGATTTCCGAGGTGACCTAGATTTGGCGCGACCAGCTGGTGAGCAGTGGAGTGCTATAGGTAAAATGATTCGACCACATCTTTGTTTACCAGTTTTATAATGTTTTTGTGTTTTTAAATGTTACCAAGACTAATCAAACTTGTATGTGTGTGCAGAAATTGGACCAGTGTGACCAGTGGGGCGCCCGTGGGCGGCACATGATGCTCCAGCAAGAGAGGTTGTAGGGAGGGCTGTCCTTTGAGATCTGGACATATCAGAGACCTTGGCAGTGCTACAGGATTAGATTGAGGGCCTCACTCTCGGTATTCAGGATGTTAGGACCGACCAGTTACCTTTGAGGTTACAGCGCCACGCTACTGGCATGCCGAGTCGATGGACAAGGCTCCTACGCATGATCACACAGGCAGTGACATGTTATCACCAGCACCATTAGTCTAGGATGCTTCCCTGCATTAATTTTTTGAGTTTCTTGGTCATACGACCGATTTTGTCTTGGACACAAAACATTTTGTAAAAACTATAAACAGTTATATATTTTTTTATTTTCAGAGTTTTATTTTGGTTAAGTTATAGAATCCTGATGCAAATGTTAATGTGAAGTTCCTTTTCTTTATAGATGCTGCAAATGTCTATCTAACACATAATTTAGTAATGAATCAGTTAATGTGTTTAAGTTTCTAGAAATGTGTTGATATTGAATGGAATCAAATTGTATTTCCAAAATCCTGACTCTTAGGAACATACAATAAATAGATTGATTTTGAACGGAATAAACGCCAGTAAGTTGTAGGATGACGAGTTGCAAATCTAGCCGGACAACAAGTCAGCGTATGCCATGCGAAATGGCATCAGCGAGAAGCTCAATAAACGTGCTATACTCAATGATTTTGTTTGTTGATCGGCCAATACATATTCCCCTGAAACTTACTAACTCGTCCCTTGGAGCAAAAATGGCCCAAGCTGCGGAAGACGGGTTCCGCGCACTATGACTAGCTCCACCGACATACCGAACAAATGGTTGAAAAAGGTCTAACATCTAAAAAAAATGCAAAGTGGATTACCTAACCAAAATGACAACTCTAAAAGAAAACAAAAATGTAACAAAAGCATATATACAATGAGCGTACTACACTTAACAAGCATAGTAACGTATGAGGTACAACCCGTTTCGGGGCTACGACAGTGGAATCCCATCATAATCGACCAGCTCGTAGGCTCCTTTTGTTAATACCCGCTTAACAATGTAGGGGCCCATCCATAATGGTTCGAACTTACTTGCTCCTAATTTGTTAAAGTCCTCATCATAGAGCATGACGAGGTCACCTTCCGAGAAGACACGAGGCTTGACATTTTTGTCAAATTACGCCTTGACACATTTCTTATGTGCTTCGTTAGCCAGCGCGGCGTCACGACGAGCTTCATCCAGGTGGATTAGTTCCAAGAAACGAGTCTCTTCTTCCGAAGTTTCGGGCAGTAGATCAATTGCGAGCTTGAGGGACGAAATTTCGCACTGAATTGGTAAGGCAACTTCCAGACCATACACCCACTGAAAGGGCATAAATCCGATCGCATTTCTTACTGAAGTCCTATATGCCCATAGAGCTGAGTAGAGGATTAAATGCCAATTTTGTTTGTGGACTCGAATCATTCTCTGCAGCATGCGCTTAAGGACTTTGTTGATTGCCTCAACCTGTCCATTAGCCTGCGGATAATATGGAATAGAACTATCATGGGATAGTCCTAATTTGGCAGTCAATTCAACCATCATGTGATTGCGAAAATGCGATCCATGATCTATGACTATAGCCTGTGGAACACAAAATATAGAGACTACATGATTAAAAAATAAAAGAGCAGGTGTTTCGCTGCTGTTGTTTAATGTAGGCATCGCCTCGACCCATTTTGTAAAATAGTTGACAGCGACTATAATATACCCATGCCCCTTGACCAAGGTGAGGTTACATGTCATGAAATCTATGCCCCATTTAGCGAATGACCCAACAACAACTACTGGATGCAGTGGTGTAGGTGGTAATCTGATTTTGCGATAAAAAATCTGACAAGCATGGCAACGTTTGACTGTAGTTATGCAATATTTGAATATAGTGGGCCAGAAGTAACCAGCTCGTAAGATATTTTGCACAGTAGCGTAACCAAATAGATGGCCCCCACACACACCTGAATGACAGTCATTCAGGACCTTTTCGGCCTCCTCATGCGTGAGGCACCTTCGCAGAATTGTATCGACACCACGACGGTAAAGTGTATCACCAACGATCAGGTAATCTTTGGCTTGGTATCGAATACGCCACTGTTTAGAGCAAGAGGTGTTTGGCCTAAGAGTTTGGGTTTAGAGATAGATCAGTATATCTCCATGCCACGGATCACTTGACGATATCAAAAACAGAGTCTCATCCATAATTGATGCTTTAGATATTAAATCGTTGGACAACGATGGGAGGTCACAAAGTAACTCTGCAAATACAAGAGATTTCTTTGATTTGGATTTGGTGAATTCCAAATCAAACACTTGCAAAATGGCTATCCATTTGGAATATTTGCCCCCAAGTAATTGACACAACAGAATGTAGGCCATAGGGTTGCAATCTGACACAATGGTAGTTTTGCAAAAGAGAATATAGTGTCGAAATCTCTGTACTACTCGAACAGCTGCTAAAGCCAACTTTTCAACATAAGAGTACTTTCTTTCTGTATCATTAAGGTTGCAACTTAAATAATATATAGGATGTTCCATTCCATTATCTTCTTGCACTAAAACCATGGCGATGGTTGTATCTGCGGCACCAAGATACAGGTTAAAGTATTTTTGATAGTCAGGAGCATACATTAATGATGTTTTTATTAGGGAACCTTTTAAAGCATCAAAGGAAGCTTGCGCAACCTGATCCCAGTTGAAGGGTACTTCTTTTTTCAAAAGACGCGTATAACCTTTAGCGAGCTCGGCGTAATGCGGAATGAACCTCCTCAAAAAGTTAGCTTTCCCTTGGAGTTTCTGAATCTGAAGTAAATTTGAAGGTGGAGGCATGTTAAGGATTGCCTGAACCTCGAATGGGTTGAGTCGAATTCCGTCCTTAGAAAATACGAAGCCAAGTAATCGACCAGAACCAATACAAAATACACACTTGTGCAGATTGAATCGTATCTTATAGTGTCGACAACGTAGAAATATGGCTCTCAAATGCTACAGATGATCAGTCCGCTTTCGCAAATGAGACGGTAGATCGTCGAGATATGGTTGAACTTGTGTTTGATGTCATGGAAGGCATAGTTCATTGCCCTCTGAAAAGTTGCCCCTGTGTTCTTTAAACTGAACGGTAATTTACGATATGCAAATGTGCCCCATGAACATATAAATGTAGTCTTCGACTGGTCCTGTGGGTAGATATTGATTTGATTGTATCCAGAAAATCCATCCCTAAACGAAAATATTTTGCATCCGGCACATTCATCAATTATTTGGTCGATGAAGGCTGTAGGGTAGTTGTCCTTTGGACATGCTTGATTTACATTCCTATAATTGACACACACTCTAATTTTTCCTTACTTTTTCATCACAGGAACAATATTCGATACCCAATCAGTTAGAGGAATAGGGTAAATGAAACCAACATGCAAATTTTTTTCAACTTCTGCTTTAATGGAAGCGGCTTTCTTTGGGTGAAAAGGTCGAAGGCATTTTCGTACTGGTTTGACATCTGGATACATCTTGATTTCATGTTCAACGATTCTCGAGTCGATGCCTGACATTTCTTCTTATGACCATGCAAAGACATCTCTGAATTTGTGAAAGAGAGGGAAATAGATTTCCCGTTCTGATGGAGAACAAGATTTGCCAACACGAATATTCTCTATGACATTAGGTTTGGTCGAGATAATAATGGCGATAGTTTCTTCAATATTGGACAGTTTTCGCTCGGAATCCACTGTATTTACAGTATTTGATAGAAAATAAAAAACTGAAGGATGATTAAGGTCATTTGAATAATCTTCATTATTTTCTTGAAGGTGGGAGGGATGGTGGTAATCTTCCCACGATGTCTCTCCTATCATCATCGAATGAATGATTCCTTCATCTGTAGAATGTATGCGAGACCAAGGATCAGAAGACATACCATACTCTAGAGACCTATCTATTCAAACACTTGTTGAGTGCTAATTTGGGTTTGCCGCCTAGGCCCAAAAAATTGATTGCTACAAAGATTCTATGGGGCTTGGGAGTAACATCTCGTGATGACCCACACTATCAAAATTTTCAGAGTTCTTCTTAATCTTAGACGATGTAGAAGAGATCATATGACAGGTTTCCACCGTGGTCACTTCCGCAAGGTCAGTTGGAGGCGAGAGGGAAAAAGTACCCATCAAGGATGGGTCTTTCAGGAGACCTACTTCGACATTTTGAAGTGATTGAGAACTTCCATGGATCAATGGAATGCTTCCAGTAGCTTGTGAACTATTAGGAAAGAAGGCTAATTGGTCAACGATTGTAATTCAACCTTGGAAAGGAAATGCAATCTTTCTAAAATATGTAGACACAACAGCAGCCATGGCATAAATCCAGGGCCTTCCCAGTAAGATATTGTAGTCAAGGTTTCCATCAATGACCTCGAATTCAATCTCTACTGCCTTGCCCCCAATTTCGACTTGCAAGTTACTTAAAATCCCATACGGTGTGTATGTTCATCCATCGAATGCCTTTAATGTTTTTGATGATTGAGACAAGGGTGGCGAACTTAGAGATTTCTAGAAACTCACTAACATAATACAGGTGGATGCTCCCTCATCAATGATCGTTCGATGAACAATTTTATTCAGGGCTTTTACCTGTATAAGGAAAGCGAGTTAAGCCGGTAACTGAGGTGCGTATCCTTTATGGTCAAAGGCCACAAGATTGGAATCTGCTGGATCAATCCCACCTATTGCTGATAACAGAGCCTGCTTTTGGGAGGGGTAACTCTGCAATACTTCTAGTGTCGACATAGCGGATGGTGATTGAGCTAGATCCTCCACTATGTTATAGATCTGTGCAGTTCAAGCACGAGGATTAAATGTCAACTTATGTACAACTCCCTTTGGCGGGTTTATAGATAATTCAGGAATAACGGGTGTAATAACTTCTGGCGAAGTCACCGTCAAATTACTAGGTTGATTTGTAGTCTTGTTGTTTGATGATGGTGGATTCCTATAATCTTTTCCTTGTCGATATCAAAGCATCATTCTGAGACGGATAACATAAGCACTTGGGATGTGGAAGCATGATCGATAGCAACCAGATAAAGTTCCTGGGTTTGGAAACGAATCAATCAACACTGCTGAGGTATTTGAATTCTTTAACAATTTCGTAACCTCAGCTCGATGTGGACAATCTCTCATCCAATGGTCCTCGTTACAAATGTAAAATGGATTATGAGGTTTCTTTCGCCCATTAGGGTTCTCATAAGGTTTTTCAAGAGTTGAATTCTCATGTTTCTTCTTTTTATCTTTCCCTTTCTTCTTGCCCCCTGGTTGCTTAGGATTCTTTGCCTTGTCAGATGACACGATATTAATCTCTGAGGCAAGAGGTTTGTCATTTGCTTTTTGACTAGAAACTGCAAGAGCTTTACCAGATGGAGCCTTTGCGGTTTGCGTGCTTGAGGTACCGATCACGCCATCACCGACATGAGATTCCTTATTTGATTTAGGAGGGGGAGGAATGGAAAATTCTGGTTTGGGAGTGTCAGGAATTTTGTCATAGAGTGTGCTAGACTGAGTATAGATCAAGTCTAGATATTGGGCACGAGCAATGACTTGCTCTTCAGTGAAAACTCCTCCTTTCGCCACATCTTCAGTAATTGAAGGGAATAAGGACTTAATAAATCACTCAGCCAAAAGTTGATCAGGAACATACGTCTTCACCATTTGACGACGGCATCGCCACTCATGAATATGATCAGATATGTGAGTAGCGTGGTCTGTTTAAAGTTGGTAAGGAGTTTTGTTCCTGTTTCGTACCTTATGGGTAACTAAAAGTGGGTTAGAAAAGTAGTGGCAAGGGCGCTGAAGTTTTCAAACGAAGCTCTAGGCAATTCAATATACCATTTCACTGCCGGACCAGTGAGCGTTCTCTAAAAAAGGCGAAGTCTAATCGAATCATCGTTTAGGGTGTTAGATGAGCACCACAAATGAAAAGTCATTACATGACTCGATGGATCTTCACCTGGATTTCCATTGAATTTAGGAATATCATAGGGAAGTTTATGAGGAATCGCTGGCCACCAAGGGGCATACGAAATTGGATCATTCGCCAGCCGGTTCAAATCTAGTAATTCTAGAGTTGCTATAGAAGGCAACTATTGATTCAAGTTAGGTGAAGCATACCCATGATAAGATGGAATCGCCTGAGCAGTAGGTCTTTGCATACCAGCATAATGTATCTGATGCTGGTAACTTTCATAAGGTTGTTGGACATAACCAGTATAATGTGATTGTTGATAACCATTTTGAAAATGCAGCTGTCCATTGCCCACAAAGCCTTGTTGCTAAGGTCCTTCCTAGGTTTGCCGGAATTGCGATTATTGGTATTGTACTAGCCATGGTTGTTGGACCATTTTCCGTTGTCCAATACTGGAAGATTGACCAAGATGTGGAGTGATAATACCCATTTGAGCTTGATTTGTTTCATGTAAGGAAGCGCTAACCTGAGGTTGTGATTGATTTGTAGAGACAAGAGGTTGTTGTATTTCAACCTGAGAGACTTAAGGTTGACACACAACAGGCATTACTTGTACTTGCGATACAGTCACAATAGCAGGTGTAGTGGGGATATTTGACACAAGTTGGGTCGATTGCATTGAATATACGACCCTTGGTTGTTGAGGAAGTATTGGTACCCAACCACTTGATGTAATTCTAGTTTGACCTGAATCTTGTTGTAAACTCTCATATGGTTGTTCTCTAGGAGGGAACAATGAAAAGTCATACTGCCCCCCATATGGTGGCAGTCCAGTGTTCAAAGGATATATCGGTCTTTGAAGACTGGTTTGCCCAAATTGATACTGGCCTGTAGGATCAATTTGCTGAGTTTCAACATAAGAAATACCAGATGGGATTCCGGGTGAACAAATAGGAACTGACCATGTTGTAGAAACAATCCCTGAGTGGACTCCAGCTAGTGACTGATAACTAGTTGAGACTGATGGTATACCAGCAAACATTATAGGAACAACAGCAGGAAGTTTTGCTACAGCTGTATCAGTTGACATAGTCCTAGATGTTGATGGTTGCTTAGACATGTTTAGTCTTTCCAAAAGATTTTCTAGCGATTCGACAGGAACTTGCAATGAAGGATGATTAAAAGAACCAACTTCAGGAGTAGGAGGATATAGATGAATCCTAGCCCCAAAATGTAACGGGGTACTGGATGGAGGATTCTCTACTATCTCTTCTATAGCAATCAGTCCAGGTGGAAGAGGTAGACCGTAAGGTCCATAAAATATTTTTGGAGCCGAAGAAGGTATAGCTTCTGCAGCGACAGATACCGGAGGGGTGACACCTTCTGAATTCTGGAACTCAACTTCTAGATGTTCAGGTAAGTGAACTTCAGTCTCTCGATAAACTCTAGATGGAGTTGTTTCACGTATAGAAGTTACACTAGGATCAGTTCTAATGTCCTCTTGCAACTGTGGAACTTCTCCTCTAAAGGTAGATGTACCAGAAATGATCGGAGTAACTGTAGTCTCTGATGATGTTGAAAGCAAAGTTTCAAATAAACCAGATTAATTGGACTTAGTTAATCGAGACCGTTTTGCCCGAAATGGTTTTGTTTCCAGAGTCAAAGACCGTTGACTCGCTAGTCTCCGCGAATGACGGGGTTTCGATTGACTTTCTTCCACGATTGTGGATTACTTGATCAACTCAAAATTAAAGGGAAAATGATGTTATTCCTAATTTAATAATTTTTAATGACGCTTTGACACAACTTTGCTTTTTCAATTTTTAAGAGTCGAGAAAAAGCTAAAGATGACTCTAGTCCCCTTCGATTTTTAATGAGCCTGAAGTGACAAGTGCTCATATGGACCTTTTCTTTTAAGGAGTCGAAAAGGAACGAAAGTGACTACTTTGGAAATCTAGACAGAGGGATTACCAAACCAATCGCAAAATTGCAATATACACCTTGGTGATAAATTAAAGAGAAATTACCAAGGACTTATGTATGGCAGTTAATCTTCCCGAATGTTGTGTTTAGTGCATTGCGATCGATAGGGCGGCAGACACGAATTCCTATGGATAAAGGATGTAAGCCTATTATGGTCTCCCAATATATAATCGACAGTACGGGGAGCACAAGTCCGTGTTAGCACTTGTCGTATCAAAGAGGAGGAATAACCCAACCTTAGATGAAAATGATAGTTACTATATTTTACGACGTCGGAACACATCTCTAGCCTAGACCTCTAGATGTGACGCATTAGGCTCCAAAGTGTTATTAGGTTCATTGAGATTTATTTTAGAGTTGATCTTGTTTAAAAGTTTGTCTTCCAAAGGTTCACCGCGTGATGTTGATTTGAAATTCCTAAAAATGCAATCTACAATGATAAGCAATCATTGTTTATTTTGATCAATGAAAATCCTAGCTACTAGGGAAATAAAATTATGATTCTTTCAAACAAAGAGAAAAGAGCACACTCTAAATGTACTTTCCTAAATCATTTTTCTCACACAAGCTAAATGCAAATGCAAAATACATGTATTTGTTTTTTGTTCCCTTACTGTGAGAAATGCCAAAAAGGAAAACTAAGTATAGATCTGAAATATTTCACTCAAAGCGACATTTCAACAATTTCTTTTTCAAAATAGAAAGGAAGACTGGACGACACTTTTCAATTTCGAATACAAAATTCTTTCGACACTTCGAATAATAACAAGTCAAATCAAATACATGACAAAAATTTCAATCGACTATTCAGAGAAGGGAGACTCGACTACACTTCTCTTTTTGACACAAAACGACAGTTACGACACTTTTGTACCAAAACAACAGATTGATTTAAGCAACTTTTCGACAAAGGATTGTAAATGATGGAAAAATACATAAAAACATTTACTAATCCTAATCAATGGAGGCTGATCTATGTAATGCAAGCAGGCTTTAGTAATGAGGTACTGTTCATAAGCAACAAATCAACTAAACAGAGATGAAAACAAAGAAAAAAACCCGAATTTCAAGGAGGGAAATAGGCTCAGTCAGTCATCACGCATTGGCTTCACAGAAATAGGGATGAATCACATTTTTCAGGTTCGGGAAGTGCGATGCATACTGGTTGACATTGACAGAAAGTGCGACGGGCCAGGGAGCGCAACTGAGGTGGGTTTTGGCTCAAATTTGCAGCTGATTTTAGTGATTTAAGCTGAGCTATGATGGAAAGTAAAGAGAAAAGTACAGAGTAATTATCTTGGGAGGTTATTGAGCTACCACAAGGGAATTTAGAATGCTTGTAAGTCAGATGTTTAGTTCATCAACTAAATCAGAGATTGACTGAAGAAGCATTCATCTACTATGCACTTGCAGAGCAAGAGCAGTTCGAAGGCTATCTGGCTAACTTCATGCTCTATCTATAGTTTATAAAAAAAACAACAATAACAAACAATCACCTATTCGATCCCCACTAGAGTCGCCATTTTGTTTCCAGGAAAACTAGTGTCTTTTTGATCTACTAGCCCTCTAGGATTGGTAGCTATCCTAGAAACAAATAATCAAGGCAATTTGGGATTTCCTTTATGTATGATAGATAAGGGAGAGGAAAAGGAACCAACCTGGATCTTCTGCTTGACTCCTTGCTTGATCTCTATTCCCCTTAATAGAGCTTGCAACTCCTCTCCTACTTATCCCACTTAGATAATACCTGTAGAAACAAACAAAACACCATCAAAGCATCTTAATCTATTATATCATAAACATTGCAGAATCAGAAGTACAATGATCATACAATGGCATTCACAAATAACAACATTCACAAATACACAATTGTATGGAGTAAAAGTCAAAGAACTTTATTACATATGAAGGGAGAATTACAACCCAATTGTCTGATCCAGCATCATCCTCCCAGCATCAAAGCCCTCTTCACCTCATGAAAAGCAAGATCACCCAACAATACAATGCTCCTTCTCAAAGGTAAACTATCAACACTTCCTTGCAAATTACAAAATTCCAGCCTCCAAATCTCTCATATGAGGGATCCATTTATAGATGTGTGCAAGGATGTGAGTCATCTCTGGGTTTTTGATTAGTGTCATTCCACTTGTTGGTCTTGGCTCCACTTGGAGATTTCTTGGATCTCTTACTCATCCCTAGGTCAATTCAGAGAGGCAAGTGTCACAAGAGAAGTTTCTAGAAGATTCCATGAGCATCCACTTAGCAAACTGCCTTGGACATTTGTCCATCCTCACTCATTGCACCCTACAGAAGGCCTCATCAGTATGCATCACACCTGGCTAGTGAAGCAGTCAGTATGCATCGCACCCTGATAGTGGAGCAATTAGTATGGTCCTATTTTGGCCAGTTTTGAATGGTTTTTTAGGTGGAACTGTTGGGGAATGATGTAATCAGTTGACCATGATCCTTTAGGGTATGAAACAACACTTTTAGGGTTAAAAGGCCCTTAGTTTATTGACATATAAGAATGGGGTTGGAGTGCCCAAATATGTCTATAACAACAAGGCGTTAGTAGAAAGCAATAAAATTTTAAAAGAACAAGTGGCATTGCTATAGGAAGCTCTCCTGATAGGGAAGACAGAATGGTAATGCATGAAGGCGGATGTGAAAAACATAAAGAAATCTATAGTGGAAAGTACAGAGGTGGTGAATGTAAAATCATCCTAGGATAAAGGGAAAATGATTGCCCAAATAAACAACCATGAAGAGAACGCAAGAGAAGAAACGAAAGGAGATTCCACCAAAGTTTCCAAAACTTGGGCTCAAGTTATTAGCAATTATGCTAATAAGGAAGGAGAAACAAATATTCAGGTTGACAACATGCAAGATAGTGAAGGCAAAGAAAGACAAAATATGGTAGCAAACATAATTATTAAAGGAGTGAAAGACTATGGGAAAAATGAATGTACTCTTGACCTTGCAAGAGACTTCTTGAAAGACAAGTTGCTATGGCAAGGACAAATATGTCAAGCATGGAGGGTGGGTAAGTTTAATGGGGAGAGAGCCAGGCCCATAGAAGTCATTATTCTTAGCTTGCATGATAAATATATTATTCTAAGAAAGAAACATCTCTTGAGGGGTTCTCATTTTTTACTAGAAGAAGATTTAACTGTAAAACAAGAGGAGGAAAGAAGCGAGGAAACTTTAAAGGTTAGCGCAGCAAGAGACAAAGGAAAGAGAGCATGGATTTATAAAGGCAAAGCTGTGATAACACAATTTGGACCTCCTTCTAGAAAATAGTAGCAAGATGGTAATAAAGAACAGGCAACAAACTCTTTAACAGGAAATCAGAAAGCAAGGTCGGTGTAGGAAAACAAGGACAAAGACTCAAATGTGAGTCTTGCATGTCAAAATAAATAGTAATCAAGTCATACCCAAGTTTCCTTAAGATTAGTTTGTTGGAACTATAGAGGTTACCCATGGAGACGAGGACCTGTTATGGCCTATTGCGGAAAATAGAGACCTAATTTGCCTCATAGAAACACATGAGCATGAACGGTGCAAGACACCTTTGTTTGAAGGATACTGGAAGATGGCAGTGTGGAACAAGGCATCAGGGAATGGCAAAGGGCACGGGGGTATCATGGTTTTAGTAAGGGAGAAAGAAAGTCGTCTTATTCAGTTAGAAAAATAAGAATCAAATAAGCAATTCATTTGGTTTAAAATATCAGAAAATGGAAACCACATCAGAATTGCAGCATGCTATTTTGCGGCATAGGTTTCAAAAATCTACAAAGGTAGAGGGCTTGACCACAAAGATCCATTTGCAGCTTTAAAAGTGGATATTGCAACATATTCGCAGCTAGGTGAAGTCCTTATAGTGGGTGATTTCAATGCTAGGACTGCAAGTGAGCAAGCTAGCATTCTTTGTTGTAAAGATGATTGGGACCCTATTTGGCTTACAGAAGAAAGTAATCATCAGTGGGAAAGAACTTCAAAGGAAAAGGGTTGCAATCTCTTTGGTGAACAATTGCTTATTCTATGTGGGGCCTTTGATTTAGTCATTTGTAATGGCTTGACTAGATGGGCAAAGTCCAGTAATTTCACTTGCAATACTTACAATGGAGCAAGTGTGGTAGATTATGTAATTTGCTCGCATGGTTTATGTGAGAAAATGGAAGAAGTTTTGGTTGGATATTAGCTGTGGGATTTGAAATCAGATCACAAGCCATTTTGTTTATGTTTCTCTTGGATTGGAAAAAAATAGTTAGAGTAAAAAATTCAGCATGTCCAACAAAATCTCCCACAGGGAAGAATACTTTTGACGCCAGAAAATTGTAATACCTTGAAAATGACGCTAGAGAGGCTCTTTGAGAAGGAGAAAATTACAATTCACAGCCTTCATAGTCATGAATTAACACATTTAATTCAATGCGCACTTGCAAAGTGCAAAAGAAAAAAAATTAAGAAGTCTAAAACAAATTTCTTTCTGGTTAATGCTTGGTTTAACGAGGAATGAAAAAAGGCAAGGAGAATGTGGAAAGAGTCAAACAAGGATAACATAAAGCTCAAATCATACAAGAATTTATTAAGAAAGAAAAAGGTTGATTTCATGGTTTCAAGGAGGGAAGAACTAATCTTCCTTGGGAAAAATAATCCCAAATTATTTTGGAAGGAGCTCCAACTGAAAAAGATACAAATTGGAAATAATATTACAGCTTCTAAATGGTTTGATTATGCAAGACAACTCTATGAGTAGGTTCCCAAGGTTGACCCTCCCCCCCTTGGTCAACACTGATATTGAACTCTTCACGGTACAAGCAATAGAGATGGGTATCAAGAAGTTTGGTGTTCGAAAAGAAAAAGGCTTAGCTGAACTCCAGCAGAATATCTAAAGTGGGGCTCAAATGTTCTTGCACCTCACATTACAAAAATCTTCAACAACATCATACAACAAGGGCTCCCCACATATTGGTCAACTAGTCTGGCAATGCCTCTTTTCAAGAGTGGTGACGTTAATAATCCCTCCAATTATAGGACCATCATGATAAACCCTTTGTTTGCAAAGCTATTTAGAAGCATGCTAGAAAACAAATTAGCAAGTGGGCAGAAGAAAGAGATAAGCGTGCTAAAGGGAAAGCAGGTTTTAGACCTGCACATTCCACAGCTGATCATTGCATAGCTTTAAGGCACATCATTGAAAAATTTTGGGAGAAAAAGGAAGAAGTCTTTTGTTGCTTTGTTGATTTCAGAAAAGCGTTTGACTTGGTTCCTAGGGATAAATTTTGGCAGAGAATGGAGGAATTTTGGGTTTCTAAACATTTGTGAGTAGCTGTGCATAGGCTGTATGAAGATGTGAAAGTCAGAATTAGAACTTCAGCAGGCATTTCTGAAAGTTTTAGAAGCGATATCGGGGTCAAGCAAGGTTGCCCACTGTCTCTTACCCTTTTTGGTTTATATATCGACAAGCTTGAGGAGTGGTTAAATTCGCAAGGGGGTGATGGTATATATTTGTGCAAGTTTGTTGTAAGGCTTCTTTTGTATGCTGATGACCTTATTCTGATTGCTAAATCAACTCTTGGTTTGTAAGAACACTTACTATCCCTTGAGCATTTTTGTAGAAGTGTGGGGACGCAAGTCAATATCAGCAAAACGAAAGTAGTGGTCTTCTCTAAGAAAATAAAACATAACTAGAATAAGTTCTACTTTGAAGGAAACATTTTGGAAGAATTTTCAAATTGCAAATACCTCGAGATTGACTTCAAAAAAAATCTACGCTGGAATGGTTGTAGAAAGAAAAGAACTTTGAGGGGTTGGAAAGCATTTTATTCTTTTCAAAATAGGTGTAGAGAGGCGGAGTTATGGGACTAGAAGACGACTCAAACTATTTTTGGGCTTCTAGTGATTCTGGTGATTCTCTATGGTTGTGAACTGTGGGCTAGCAGTACCTCAGATATGCAGTGGAAACAAATTGAGAAAATTCAGAAGCATTTGATTACAAACAAATTTAAGATTAAATGTGCAGTTTCTTATGATATCTTGTTAAGTGAAACATGGACCGCTCCTATTGAAGCAATTGCTATGGTGCGAGGCATAAGGTATTTAAAAGAAATTGAGCAAATGGAAGAGGGTAGATTGCCTGAGGTTGTCTTTAATGATAGATTTTGCAAGAGAAAAAAAACTTGGATGCAGCAAAATAACAAATGGTTTAGTAAATGGGATATTTGCTTGAACGCGTGTCCCATAAACAACAAAGAGATAAAAGCTTTTGTTATGGAAAAGTTCCACAAACGTACTTGGGATAAGGAGCTAGGAAGAAAGAAAAATTACTATATTGAAGTGTTTAATCCCACTCATAATCATTAACCAGAAGCATACATAGAGGCCAATATCTCTTGGAGAGCCAAAATTCTTATTGCTCAGTTAAGGACTAATTCTCATCAACTCCGTTGTGAAACAGGGTGCTGGAAAAGGCCAAAGGAAGTGTGGAAGGAAAGGGTATGCATTTGTTGTTCTTTCGGAAAAGTGGAAACATAAAAACATTTCATTTTAGAATGTGAGGCCTTCAAAGACAACGAGGAAAGTTATGTAGATATGCTGGCAGCTAGCTCTTGGGATAATCTATTTAGCGAGGGGTTTGTCGAGAAGATGGGAGCATTTATTGTGAAGCTTCACAGAAAAAGGGCCGAATACATCAAGCAGATGAACTATGTGGGGCCTTTGATTTAGTCATTTGTAATGACTTGACTAGATGGGCAAAGTCCGGTAATTTCACTTGCAATACTTACAATGGAGCAAGTGTGGTAGATTATGTAATTTGCTCGCATGGTTTGTGTGAGGAAATGGAAGAAGTTTTGGTTCGAGATTAGCCGTGGGATTTGAAATCAGATCAAAAGCCAATTTATTTATGTTTCTCTTGGATTGGAAAAAAATAGTTAGAGTAAACAATTCAGCATGTCCAACAAAATCTCCCACAGGGAAGAATATTTTGACGCCAGAAAATTGTAATACCTTCAAAATGACGCTAGAGAGGCTCTTTGAGAAGGAGAAAATTACAATTCACAGCCTTCATAGTCATGAAATAACACATTTAATTCAATGCGCACTTGCAAAGTGCAAAAGAACAAAAATTAAGAAGTCTAAAACAAATTGCTTTCTGGTTAATGCTTGGTTTGACGAGGAATGAAAAAAGGCAAGGAGAATGTGGAAAGAGTCAAACAAGGATAACATAAAGCTCAAATCATACAAGAGTTTATTAAGAAAGAAAAAGGTTGATTTCATGGTTTCAAGGAGGGAAGAACTAATCTTCCTTGGGAAAAATAATCCCAAATTATTTTGGAAGGAGCTCCAACTGAAAAAGATACAAATTGGAAATGATATTACAGCTTCCAAATGGTTTGATTATGCAAGACAACTCTATGAGTAGGTTCCCAAGGTTGACCCTCCCCCCTTGGTCAACACTGATATTGAACTCTTCACGGTACAAGCAGTAGAGATGGGTATCAAGAAGTTTGGTGTTGGAAAAGCAAAAGTCTTAGCTGAATGCTAAGCAGAATATCTAAAGTGGGGCTCAAAGATTCTTGCACCTCACATTACAAAAATCTTCAACAACATCATACAACAAGGGCTCCCCACATATTGGTCAACTAGTTTGGCAATGCCTCTTTTCAAGAGTGGTGACGTCAATAATCCCTCCAATTATAGGACCATCATGATAAACCCTTTGTTTGCAAAGCTATTTGGAAGCATGCTAGAAAACAAATTAACAAGTGGGTAGAAGAAAGAGATAAGCGTGTTAAAGGGAAAGCAGGTTTCAGACCTACACATTCCACAGTTGATCATTGCATAGCTTTACGGCACATCATTGATAAATTTTGGGAGAAAAAGGAAGAAGTCTTTTGTTGCTTTGTTGATTTCAGAAAAGCGTTTGACTCGGTTCCTAAGGATAAACTTTGCAGGGAATGGAGGAATTTGGGGTTCCTAAACATTTGTGAGCAGTTGTGCATAGGCTGTATGAAGATGTGAAAGTCAAAATTAGAACTTCAACAGGCATTTCTGAAAGTTTTAGAAGCGATATCGGGGTCAAGCAAGGTTGCCCACTTTCTCTTACCCTTTTTGGTTTATATATCGACAAGCTTGAGGAATGGTTAAATTCGCAAGGGGGTGATGGTATATATTTGTGCAAGTTTGTTATAAGGCTTCTTTTCTATGCTGATGACTTTATTCTAATTGCTAAATCAACTCTTGGTTTGTAAGAACACTTACTATCCCTTGAGCGTTTTTGTAGAAGTGTGGGGATGCAAGTCAATATCAGCAAAACGAAAGTAGTGGTCTTCTCTAAGAAAAGAAAACATAACCAGAATAAGTTCTACTTTGAAGGAAATTCTGGAAGCATTTGCGGATTGCAAATACCTCGGGATTGACTTCAAAAAAAATCTAAGCTGGAATGGTTGTAGAAAGAAAAGAACTTTGGGGGGTTGGAAAGCATTTTATGCTTTTCAAAATAGGTGTAGAGAGGCGGAGTTATGGGACTAGAAGACGACTCAAACTATTTTTGGGCTTCTAGTGATTCTGGTGATTCTCTATGGTTGTGAACTGTGGGCTAGCAGTACCTCCGATATGCAGTGGAGACAAATTGAGAAAATTCAGAAGCATTTGATTGACAAACAAATTTAAGATTAAAAGTGCAGTTTCTTATGATATCTTGTTAAGTGAGACATGAACTGCTCCTATTGAAGCAATTGCTATGGTGCGAGGCATAAGGTATTTAAAAGAAATTGAGCAAATGGAAGAGGGTAGATGGCCTAAGGTTGTCTTTAATGATAGATTTTGCAAGAGAAAAAAAACTTGGATGCAGCAAAATAACAAATGGTTTAGTAAATGGGATATTTGCTTGAACGCGTGCCCCATAAACAACAAAGAGATAAAAGCTTTTGTTATGGAAAAGTTCCACAAACGTACTTTTATGGAAAAGTTCCACAAACGTACTTGGGATAAGGAGCTAGGAAGAAAGAAAAATTACTATATTGAAGTGTTTAATCCCACTCATAATCATCAACCAAAAGCATACATAGAGGGCAATATCTCTTGGAGAGCCAAAATTCTTATTGCTCAGTTAAGGACTAATTCTCATCAACTCTGTTGTGAAACAGGGTGCTCGAAAAGGCCAAAGGAAGTGTGGAAGGAAAGGGTATGCATTTGTTGTTCTTTCGGAAAAGTTGAAACAGAAAAACATTTCATTTTAGAATGTGAGGCCTTCAAAGACAATGAGGAAAGTTATGTAGATATGCTGGCAGCTAGCTCTTGTGATAATCTATTTAGCAAGGGGTTTGTCGAGAAGCTGGGAGCATTTATTGTGAAGCTTCACAGAAAAAGGGCCGAATACATCAAGCAGATGAAGAAGCAATTTGTCCCATAGGCTATCTTTAGCCTCGTGGACGTTAAAATAATTTCTTTCTTTCTTTCCATATAACGCTGCTCACATAGGAAGCAATCGTTGATAGCATCACACAAGTGGGTTTGGAGTATCCATAATAACACATTTTTAACAAGATTGATTTTATTATTTCATGTAATTTTTTAATTATAATTATAATTATTATTTTTTTTTTTTTTTTTATTTAAAATAAATTAAATTTTATTATTTTTTAATTATGTAAAATATATATTAAAATAGTTTTCAATGATAAATGAGACAAATAATTTGTTTATTTGTCTTAAACCTAAACATCACATAACATAAATATTGTTCTCTATAAATAACTCCATTCCATATCAAATAAATTAGCAACAAACTATTATTTTTTCGAAATATTAACTATTTTAATTAATAAAATATTACAACTAAAATGAATAATCGACCTAATAAAAAATAAACCCAGCAACCAACTATTATTTTCTCCAAAAATTACTTATTTTAATATTACAAATAAAATACAGCATTCTCTATAAACTAAAATATCACAAATAAAATAAAGTACAAACATTCCCTATAAATTAAATACCAGAGTGCTACTCTAAACTAAAATATCAAATAAAATAAAGTACAACATTCCCTATAAATTAAAAACCAGATTGCTACAATATTAGCACCCTTCATTTATACACCAAATTTACACGGCCCCCACAATAAAAGGTCAAGCTCTTATTTAGTGATGAATCTCACGTAACTTGGATAATACAATATGAAATGAACGACAAAGAGGAAGAGGCGAACCAAAGAGACAGGCATTGTGGTTGTCTGTAGAAGCAGGGAATGTGAATCCAAAGGCTCGCCTCGTGGAATAATGCCACATATATGGTTGAAGCTCAAGTTCAACTGACTCAGACCCTTCAGTTGGACCATCTTCTCCGGTATGGGTCTCTCTAATTGATTTTTTTCGGTGTGGTTCATGGACATTCTGATTATTGGGTGGCTGCCGCGTAAATATTTGTGATAATCAACTCTGAAGGAAATCGAGCCCGGGCCAATAACTAGACCTGACCCAAGGCTTCTTCTGTGGCTGCCGCGTAAATATCTCTGATAATCAACTCTGAAGGAAATCGAGCCCGGGCCAATAACTAGACCTAACCCAAGGCTTCCGAAAAATTGAACGGTGAACTCAGATCATAGAGGCACTGATTTGACAGGTTAAGCTAGGGTCTCGCCAATTGATTACTTGACCGATCAAAGAATTCTAAAATTGGCATACCACCCAACGATTTGGATATGCTACCAGTAAGCTTATTATGAGAAATGGAAACATAATTCAGGCTTGAATTCCCGCCAAAGGAATTGGGTACTTGGCCTGCAAAATTGTTGAACGATAGCTGCAACGAGTGGAGTTTTGGCAGATTGCCTAAGCATACTGGAATATCACCGGACAGGTTGTTTTGTCCAGAACAAGGGCTTGAATCTAGGAGGCTTACATTCTGTGCTCTAATAATTTTAGATTCTGGAATGTTTCCACTCAAACAATAGTTACTTTCCAGCAGCTCCGCAAGCATTGACATATATCTTAATAAGGATGGAATCTTACAGGTCAGGAATAATTTTGTGCATGTAGCGTTGTTAGTTGTTTCAGATTTTTCATGGAGTCAGGAATGGGACCAGAGAGCGTATTGTTGTTCAGCGGCAGTCTTAGATTTCCAATGCTTAAGGAATGAAAACGGATAGCTGATTCAAATCCAAGTTCAATGAAGTTAAATTTCGTAGATTCTGAAATACGACCGACAAGCAAGTTTTCGTGGAGAGACAACTACTGGAGACAGAGTAGTTGGGCCAATGTTGTTGGAAAATGAATCAAAAGCACCATTAAAAATACATTAACAACAACTATCCTTGTAGTACACAAGTAAATCAAGCAAATGGATTTGTATTGCAGGTTGAAGATTTCGTTTTTCACGCTCAAGGACAAAAACATAAATGAAAATCTAAACATAGTACAAATTCCCCATTCCGCAAGAACAGAACATTTAATGAAGAGTCGGTAAAAAGTAATTTCCAGAGTTTTACTGGGCAACTGCTGTTGGTAATTAAGAACAACTGAGCAGTTAATGAAAGATTGGTAAAAAGTGATTTCCAGACTTTTATAATATATTAAAAATGTACGTATGAATATACAAGTAGGTATAATCTTTTTTATTAGTTGAGATGAAAAGTTTTAGAGAGAAAATTGTGGTGGACACTTATTTGTAGGTATAATCTTTTTTATTAGTTGAGATGAAAAGTTTTAGAGAGAAAATTGTGGTGGACACTTATTTCTTATTTTTTTATTGTGAGTTACTCGCAAGAAACAAAGGTGAGTAAAAAAATCTTTGCTTTACTTGGTGAAGGAGCTACAACTTTTATATCAATGTGTTTGCAAAATATAATCAAAGGTTTGTTTTTGTTGTTTGTTTTTATTCTATTTTGTTGTGCACTTTATAGGAAGAAGATTCAAAAACTCTTTCCTAAGTATTGTAGTATTAACAAAGTCCAAGTAAGCATGGGATATCCTCTAGAGAACCTACTAAGGCATGGAAAAAGTGAAGACAACAAAACTACAAATGCCAAGAAGATATATTGAGACAAGTTGTATGAGAGAGTCTGAGAATAAACTCATTTTTTACATAAGTAATTGCACTGGTTAGTTTTATTGTGAGACACTCAACACTCGAGGAAAGGAGAGTAGTTGAGAAAATTTTGAGAATTTTGCCATGAAGGTTTGATGCCATTCTTGTGGCCATAGAAGAGACAAAGGATCTCTCATAATTTTTAGTAGATGAACTTCATGCATGACTTATTTCTCATGAACATAGATTCAATAGATCAACAAACTCCTCATTGGAGCATGCCTTCAAAATACAAGCCTCAATTGGTCAAGGTAGAGGTCAAATCCTAGAGGAAGAGGAAGAATAAGATATAGAGGTGGAAGAGGCAACCCTTCAAGTTCAAGTGGAAGGGGAAGTAATCAACATTCAAGTCAATTCCCAAGCCAAAATCAAGCACAATGACAGAGGTATGATAAGTCTCAAGTTCAATGTCATTATTGTAATAAGTATGCTCTTTATGCAAATGAATGTAGAAAGAAGCAACATAATATAAGTAACAAACAAAGTGTGAATTTCACAAAGCAAAATCAGAACCAAGATGGCATGTTTTTAGCTTGTAATGTAGCATAAGAAAAACAAAGAGATATATGGTTTCTAGATTCAAGATATAGCAACCAATGTTTTTAGCTTGTAATGTAGCATAAGAAAAACAAAGAGATCATATATGGTTTCTAGATTCAAGATATAGCAACCAAATGACATGAAACATAGAAATGTTTTCCAATCTAGACGAAAGTGTGAAATATGAAGTAACATTAGGGACTGATAATAAAGTCTTTGCCATGGGCAAAGGAAGAGTCAACATTCTAACAAAGAAGGGGGAGAAGAAGTAGATTTCAGATGTTTATTTTGTCCATGGTTTGAAGCATAAGCTTTTAAGCATTGGGCAACTCATGCAAAAGGGCTACAATGTCTTTTTCAAAAATGGAGAGTGCACGATTTTGGATAAGTCTCCAAGGAGACAACTGATTTCAAAAGTTCAGATGACAAGCAATATAATGCTTCCCCCAAAGATAAAACCAAATTTGAAGGAAGAAGGTGAACAAGCACAACTGTCAATGAATTCACAACACGATAAAATAAAGTTAAATTATGGCTGATTCAAATCCAGGTTCAATGAAGTTAAATTTGGTAGATTTCCAATGGATTCTGAAATATGACAAGCAAAATTTGGTAGATTTCCAATGGATTCTGAAATATGACAAGCAAGTTTTCACGGAGAGACAACTACTAGTAGTTGGCCAATGTTGTTGCAAAATTAATCTCGAGCACCATGTTAAATACATTAACAACAACTATCCTTCTTGTACACAAGTAAATCAAGCAAATGGATTTGTATTGCAAGTTGAAGATTTAGTTTTTCAGGCTCAAGGACAAGAACATAAATGAAAATTTAAAACTATTACAAATTCGCCCATTCCGCAACAACTGAGCATTTAATGAAGGGTTGGTAAAAAGTAATTTCTTACTCTACAACTGGTGTTAGTAATTAAGAACAAGTGAGCATTTAATGAAAGGTTGGTAAAAAGTAATTTCTAGACTTTTACTCGCAGCTAGTGTTAGTATTTCACAACCTCTACAAGTTTAGAAAAAGTATTTTTTTACAATAGCCCATCTCATGTCTTAATACTTTGATTTTCTAATTAATTAATATATTAAAAATGTATGTATGAATATACAAGTAGGTATAATTCTTTTTATTAGTTGCGATGATAAGTTTTAGAGAAACAATTGTGGAGTAATTTGTGGTGGACACTTACAACAATTTCTTGAAACAAAGGCGAGTAAACCTCTGTAAAATTTCTTGTCTTACTTGGTGAGGGAGCCACAACTTCCATATCAATGTTTTTCAATGTATTTGCAAAATATAATCAATTTTCTTTTGTTGCTTCTTTTTAATTTATTTTGTTATGCACTCAATAGGAAGAAGTATTCAAAAACTCTCTTCTACATTTTTCAAGTACATGAAAACATTTTCCCAAGTATTGTAGTATTAACAAAGTCCAAGCAAGCACGGGATATCCTCTAGAGAACCTACCAAGGCATGGAAAAAGTGAAGACACCAAAACTACGAATGTTAAGAAGATATATTGAGACAATTTGTATGAAAGAGTCTAAGAATAAACTCATTTTTTACATAAGTAATTTCACTGGTTACACAAATCAAGTCTCATTGTGAGACAATCGAAGAAAGCAGAATATTTGAGAAAATTTTGAGAAATTTTCCACGAAGATTTGATGCCATTGTTGTGGCATTTTAGTGGATGAACTTCATGCATCACTGATTTCTCATGAACATGGACTCAATAGAGCAACAAACTCTTGACTGGAGCATGCCTTCAAACACAAGTCTCAATTGGTCAACGTAGAGGAAGATCAAATCCTAGAGGAAGAGAAACCATTCCACATAGAAGTGGAAAAGCCAACCCTCCAAGTTCAAGTGGAAGCGGAGGTAATCAATATTCAAGTCAATTCCCAAGCCAAAATCAAGCACAAGGACAAAGGTATGATAAGTTCCAAGTTAAATGTCATTATTGTAATAAGTATGGTCTTTATGCAAATGACTGTAGAAAGAACCAACATAATATAAGTAACAAACCAAGTGTGAATTTCACAAAGAAAAATCAGAACTAAGATAGCATGTTTTTAGCTTGTAATGTATCATAAGAAAAACAAAGAGATTGTAATGTAGCATAAGAAAAACAAAGAGATATATGGTTTCTAGATTCAAGATATAGCAACCAATGTTTTTAGCTTGTAATGTAGCATAAGAAAAGCAAAGAGATATATGGTTTCTAGATTCAAGATATAGCAACCAAATGACATGAAACATAGAAATGTTTTCCAATCTA
The DNA here is from genome assembly GCA_000404065.3 of Pinus taeda. Classification (NCBI taxonomy): domain Eukaryota; kingdom Viridiplantae; phylum Streptophyta; class Pinopsida; order Pinales; family Pinaceae; genus Pinus; species Pinus taeda. Next base: position 70,609 of record APFE030235285.1, read on the forward strand.
GACGAAAGTGTGAAATATGAAGTGACATTAGGGACTGATAACAAAGTCTTTTCCATGGGCAAAGGAAGAGTCAACATTCTAAAAAAGAAGGGGGAGAAGAAGTACATTTCAAATGTTTATTTTGTCCATGGTTTGAAGCATAACCTTTTAAGCATTGGGCAACTCATGCAAAAGGGCTACAATGTCTTTTTCAAAAATGGAGAGTGCATGATTTTGGATAAGTCTCCAAGTAGACAACTGATTTCAAAAGTTTAGATGACAAGCAATATAATGTTTTCCCCAAAGATAAAACCAAATTTGAAGGAAGAAGGTGCACAAGCACAACTGTTAATGAATTCACAACAGGATGAAATAAAAGTTGTAGCTCTCATACAAATAAAATTTCAAGAAGAAGTCAAAGACAAAAACTAGTTATGGCATTTTATATTTGGTCATCTTAATTTTGGAGGCTTGAATTTGTTGCATAATAAAGTAATGCTAAAGGAATTTCCATTCATAGAAAATCTAGGCAAGCTATGTGAAGGATACATCTTGGCAAAACAATATAGAGAGAGATTTTTGGAAGTAAATTCAATAAGGTAGAAGGCACATTTGGAAATTGTCCATTGGAGCTGCACAACGCCCCCTTGCCCCATCCCGGCAGTGCGCTCGCTCACAGGGTGGCGGGGCCACTCTTGCGGGGGGAGCTGTGTAGCTCCCCCCGCGCTACCCTGGTGGCCCGCTCACTTGCAGGGTGGCGGGCTGCTAGGGTGGTGCGAGGGGAGAAATCATCTGCCACCCCGTGGGCAGTTCCGAGAATCGCCCACCACCCCGCGAGCAGGTAGGCCGTCAGGATGGTGCAGGGGGGGTTGCCTTGTTCCCACCCCGTGCCACCTCGGTGGCCTGCCTGCGCCAGGGTGGCGTGGGCCAAGGATGGGCGGAGGGCAGTGGTTTGACCACTAAGGTGGGCTAGGGGGCTGGACCCAATGACTGGCTCAGTTGGCCGACCGATTTTCAGGGTGCGGCGACAGGGCGATGTATTTTTTTTTCGAAATTGTTATGATCTATAAAATTAATTATCATTTATCGATTTTATTGTTAATTTAAGTGACTATGTTTTTGTCATTTACTGATTTATGTGTTTCCTTTTTTTTTAGGAAAATGACATCAAAGAAGATTTCTATGAATCTTTCTGGATCAAAGACTTTTAAAGGTGGATTTAAAAAAACATTAGCGAATGAACCCACCTGAGCTGATGGCTACAAATCTTTCAAGTGTCTCAAATGATAAAAAGATGATTTCATATTGGAAGACAAAAGAAGTGAAAGTTCCATCAAAAGTATGGTATGTGAAAGAAAGAGAAAGCCAAAATGTGCAGATATATATATAATATATATATATATGTTGATATACCTAATAATAATGAAATTTATGACGTGATGGGAAGAGTCATAGACATGTGTTTGGTACCAGACAGTGAAGTTTTTTACATACTTACAAAATCGCCCAAGTCACATGAAAGGATTAAATACCAGTTATCATATTCATTGTATGACACGAGAGAGGTATCTACAAAATTGTGTAAACAAATCGTAAATGAAATGAAACAAAATATCGTAAGCACTGTTATTTATATTTGTGTTTTGCGTTCTTGTAACTGTCTCACTATATTTTTTTTACTTTGTTTTTATTGACATATGATATTCTGTTTGGCATAAATTTTGTTGAAAGTTGTTCAATTAGGTTGGGAGACATTCATTTCATAGAGCATGATATTATGAAAGTTATCAACAGTTTTTACTCAGTGTCAGAAGAAGATATGGCAAACAAGCAAAATGCAGTAATTCATGATGCTACAAGACTACATCCAAGGGATTAGAAAAAAAGCCTTTGGTGGATAAATATAGAAAGGGTAGACAAGTTACTTTTGAAGATGAGGAAGTTGAAACTGGCAGTGAAGAATATGTTGTCGTTACTGAGGATGACATTGGAATTGAGAAGAGCCGTAAAATACCAAAAGTAACAATTCCCAAGAATAAATCTGTTACAATTAATGATCAGAATGTTATGAAGAAAAAAAGTAAAGTTGAAAATTTTGACGTAGTCATTACCAATAGTCAAGAACCCAGTGAAACTTCAAAAGAAAGCAGAGAAATCATTAAACCAAGAGTTGATTTAGAGGATGGCATTATCAAAACAAAACAAAATGTCATTCGACAGAACTTGACAAAGAGAAACTTAATTGAGGATGGTCGTACACTTCAGTTTAATGTCAGACAAATCTGTAAGGCAAGTGAAGGACAATGTCAATATCAAATCAGAAAGCCACATCATCTGCATGTTCACAAATTGAAGACATTGATGATGTACAATCCATATGCTCATGTGGTTAATTATGTGCTTCTTGTTGATCCAGTTCAAGTTCCCAAAAAGGAAGCATTTGATAAGTCAAAATGTTTTGAATATAATTATTATGTGCTTGGGGGGAACCATTCTGTAGAAGCCCAAAGACAATTGATGGAGGAATATCCCAACAACCCATGTTTTGAAATAATGAAATGTATCATTTATGCCGGTTTATCAGATACATAAACAAAGTTAGTGGTCTGAGATCATAATTCAGATAATGAATATAGGATGTCTATGAATTTCATCCAAAGGTTATATTTATTCATAATGAATTTGAAGAAAAATGTGGTGGGGATAGGATAAATGTTACTGCAGATTTCCAAAAGGAATGTTGTATGGAAATAGACTATCCAATTGAAGAGAAAATCAATTCAAAATGTGGCAAAGGCGACAAATCTAGTGATTTATTCAGAGGTGTTGATAACATTTTCCAGTTGACATTTAGAACTGGAGAGATATGGGAGTTGATTAATGAGATTTTTAGCATGTGGGAGAACATTGGCATTAAAAACCAAAAGGTCAAAAAGTCTAAGCCATTGATATGTAGCAACAGTAAATCAGGTCCTGAAGTGAAGCAACTTCGAGAAGATATGACTATCACACCTTGGAGAGCATTACAAGGAGTGAAGGATGAAAAATTTGTCAAAGCAATATTATCTCATGTGGGGTCAGGGGAATATCATTGGAGGAAATGTCTGACGCATTTCAAAGGTAAGTTTGTTGAATTATTTTTATTTATTTCTAGATTATAATTTTCTTTTAAATATAACATATTGCTCTTGGTAGTATTTGTTATACATACCATCATATTAACTTTTTTTACATTATCTATGCTGCCACAAAGTTTACATGAAAATTCAAGAACAAATGGTTAAATTATTGAATGAAGATAATTCGAATGATGTTGTACACAACTATCCAGATTTAAGTTCTACATCAACATTTTTTATTTTATTTTATTTATTTATTTATTTTTTTTTATCTTGCATTTAAAAAGGTATGTTGATTTATACATTCATTTTTATTCATCTGTGTACTATTTTTAATTTATAACTTACACATATATTCTTTTTATTTTATAAAAGATGAAGAAGGATGATAATGGAGCACTAGATAGTTTCAGAACCTTTATTGAAAAAATAAAGATCAAAAGACTGAAGAAGCAATGTATTAAGAATGTTGAACTTCATCCAACTCTTACTCATTTCATTTGGAATGGGCTAGACACTATTCAATATCAAGTAATACAAGGCGACTATGAAGACATTGCTAAACTCATACCTAAAAGGGATTATACCCTAGTTTCTAGATATTCCCCATGGTTTCAATATTCCAAACATTGACTATGATAGTCACCCTTATACTTATCAAGCTCTTAGTAAAGTGGTTGCGAGATTTCTAGAAGTGACATCATCACCATTATGGAGATTTGTGACATTTCATTCAAACACACAATTGACAATGTTATTGTCAAGCTTCAAGGGGAAAAAATTCAAGGGTGCAGCTTACATGGTAAGACGTTTAAAATGTATATTTGATTAGGTTTAAAAAATTCATTTATGTACAAGAAAATTGAACTTTTACTATTTCATGTTACAGGCAAAAGTCAAATCTTCTTAACCATGAATATCAACTATTTATAAATGATTGTGAGTTCATCCATATTGATGGTTGGGCAAAAGATGATAGCTATATGTCTATGATTTTTAATGGGGTAGATGGAAAGAGTCATAGCCAAATACTAATTTATGACGTTGTTGTCAGAAAACTAACATATGAAGACAAAGAATAAAAATGAGAGATAGTTAACATTTATAAAAAACCACAGTTATTGATTAACTATCTTATAGACATATGTTCAAATTATGAAAGAGATTAGGTTCTCGGTTTATTTTTTGGCTCAGGTAAGTTTTATTATATGGAATTGAATTTCAATATGTTATTTCTTAATTTATATGTCATTGTACTAATTTACTTCATTATTTCTTTTGTGCTTGATAAATAGGTACAACACTAGCTTGTTGCCTTCAAAAAGGAAGAAATTGCATTGCGATTGAAAAATATCCAATACAATGCAATTTCATTCAACAAAGAGTTAATGCTCTTCAATTTCTTTCAGATACAATGCAAGAAATTGAGTTGAAGAAATGGGACTTTAGTGAATCACGTGTGGCAAAAAAGGCAAAGGAACCCCAACCACCATTACACGGAATGATTGGAAAGGCATACATTAGAAGAAGAAAATGAGCAAAATCAAGCAGAAAATATTGTGGAAGAAGACAATGATGAAACTCTAGAGGACGAAGAGTTTGGATTATGTGACATTGTTGATTAAATTTAAGTTATGCTTGGAAATCAAGCTCTTTTTTTGTAATTATTAATTAGTTATACTTGTAATGTTTTGACTATGACATTTTATGAGAAGAATATGCACTCAATTTAAGTTGTTATGCATTCAATATTTGTATTATGTGATTTTCACATTAATTTTTATGTTAATCATTATTTTTTGAAAAAAAGAAGTGATTATTATTATTTTTTTGACATGAAATTCATAAAAAAACTATTATTTAACCATTTTTGCTTAAAAATTTCCTATAGAAATTGTGATTTGGACATGTCATTTCTAGCAAAAAAATTACAAAAAATTATCAAAACGTGTAGGTTTTTAGTTATATTTATGTTTAAAATGGTTATTTTTATGCCAATTGTTAAAAATTATTGTTTTTTAGATACAATTATTTCATGTGGATTGAAAAATTAATTAATGATGTATAAATATATAGAATATCGAAAATTCAAAATATCGACCTTCTTTAAATATGCAAAACAATAAAAACCTCACTACAAAAAAAATAAATTAAAATAAAAACAAGAAAATATGAAGAAGAAGACCACTTCAAAAATTATTAAATTTAGAAAATAATTATTTACATTTGATACATTAGAAAATTTAAAGTTAAAAATGGTCTTTTGAAAAAAAGGCCTAGTGTTGAATTAACATTTTTTAAAATCACCATGAAAATCACTACCATTCTAAAACGCAATGTGCATAAAAAAAATTATAGTGCAAAAAACTATGCTTTTAAAAAAAACGTGTGTTCTGCATCACCCCTTTTCAAAATCGGGTCACTTTTTTTTCTATCTCTACGAAATAGGTAACAATATCAATTCCTGTTTCAAGGGTTACATTGTTTTATTATTGACATAATAGATGAACTTTTGTGACTATATCATAGAGAATTTCTCCTTTAGATAACCCTTCTTTAGATCTGCTAATAAAAGCTACGACACATGTTTTAGGCTTGACATTAAATAGACAGTTGATAAATTAAGGCAAAAACCCCTAAATTCAATGTATCGAATATGTATACCAAGGCTTCAAAAGATCTCGATTAGTTGTAAAAATTCTCTCCATAATATATAATGCAAAATATATAACATAGTCTTGATGATATGATTCTCCATGAATCAATGTTTCTCCACAGCTAAAGTTGCTCCATAATAAAAACTCTTCATGAATGCATTATTTTTAATTCTTTTATGTCAATGACTTGCAGACAATACGCTGCAAATCGAACTACAAACAATATACTAGTTCAAATATAAATGTTGCTACAAATACATTAAACCATTTGCAATATGTGTCAAATCATTATTTCAATGCTCTCTATAATATATGTATTGAAAAATATCTACATTGCAAACTCTCTCCAATGTATCAAATGAAGATTGTCATTAAATAATTAAATTATACCTTAAAATGAATGTTGCTCCAAAATGTTGAAAGTTTCTCCAAACATTGATCACACTTCCAAGAATCTTGTATTAATCAACAAGGTTCTACCAAGAATTCACATTGAAGAATGTATTGGAACAACCCTGGAAAAATTGTGTCACATAACAAGTTAGGGCACAAAAACCTAATTTATAAAAGTAGCATCAATCAAGATCTCAATTCATAATGCAAAATATACTCCAAATAAAAAAGAAATTCAATTAAAAAATATTTTCTCCATAATGTATCAAAGTTTCATAAATATGAACACTTCTTAAAATAATGTATCCAATTTGGCTTGAATTTATTCACAATATTCAATGTTGTTTTTGTGTAATTCCTCTTGTAAACGTTGCTTTTGTACAATTCCTCCTGTAAACACTACATAAATAATTCATCTTGTAATTTCTATTCTAAGCACCCCTCTTGTGCAATTCCTATTGTAAAATCTTGTAATATGCACCATTTGAATTATCTTGTAATATTCACCATTTGGGACACCTTGTAAGCCAACATTTGTAAGAGATGCATTGCATTGAATATAAGGTAGCCTCTTTTAAATTCTATGTTGTTGAAAACAACTCATGGTATTGCATTAAAAATAATGTTGGCAAGGATAGAATGTTAATATTGGAAATGAACATGGACATTAATGTTGCTCCAAATAATAAACCATATAGATTGGTCCAAATCATATATAAGATGCATTAACACTCTCAAAAGCTTCAAAGAACATTTGGAAATATACCAATGCACTCCTTCAATGACTCCCAATAATTAAAAGTTGCCCACCAATTAAAGAATAATGCTACTTTTACCAATGCATGTACATTATATCTTGAAAATGACTCATTATATCTTCAATGCACATACCTTGTATTATTTATGTAGTCTTACACAAAGTTCCATAGCATTCTATTGCATTAATGATGTTGGTAATGCTACAATTGTAGGTTTCTCCGTCATGCAACTCTAGAATAACACAAACTCCAAAATAACTCAACATATCCCATTAATGATGCAGCTCTAGAATAACTCAATGCAGTTATAGAATAACTCAAGCTCCAGAATAACTTTCCTCCACGCACCCTCATTAACCTAATTAATATATAATGTTGTTTAAAGTGTTTGGAATGTTGCCTCATTAGTAAATGTGAGTAGTATGAATAACACTGATGCAGGAGCATCCAATTAGGGAGGCGACAACTGGATATGCTGTTTCAAGATTTTTTTTTTAAATTTACTTTTCAGTTTACTTTTATTGTTATTTCTTTTCAAGAAGGCTGTTACAGCCAATGTCATTGCTTTTTATTTTTTGAAAGTAAATAGATTAAGGAATAGTATTAAATAAATTAATATTTGAATAACAACAAAAGGGAATGTAACTGCAAATTGCAACTGCAGGTTTTTCCTCAACTGAATGAGGCTGCCAACAACTTAAATACACAATCAAAAGATGAATAGATGGTTGCTGCCAACAAAGGAGGATAGAAACCAGAGAATGTAAACTCTGATAGAATATTTTAAAATAGTAAAGAGAAGCATTTCAGGTATCAAATAGTTGTTATTATGAATGACTATAATCTGGTACTGTGCATGCAATTAACTACATGATTTAGGGACTGATAATGAGACTGTGCATCATGTCGAAGCAACTAAACACTACAAGAGAACTCATTCAGGTACTTCACGAAAGAAAATCATTGAAATTCTTACAAGTAGAAAATTTATCATTTCTATAAATATATATACATACATTACATAAATATTTCTTATAGCTTAGAGACAACATCCTGTAACCCAACACAGGTTCAGAGCATAAGGCATAGTGCCTTCCAAAAAATATACAATTGCCAAATAGTCCTCAAATATTTTCATTACAGATCAAGAAGGGTTCCTGTGACCCAGGAACAACCAAACAAACAGAGACGGGACAACGCTCAACAACCAGAGCTGAACTATACAAAATTCCATTCAAATTCACAACAAAAATCTCAGCAGAGCCACGGTCACCAACGACCAACTAACGACCTAGAACTTTCGACAGACAAACAAAACTGAGGAGCAACAAAAATGAGACTTCATCTCTACAAGAACAACCTATAGGATTGTAAAAGATAAGCAGGAAGAACCCTACCCAGTTCAAGGGGAGATCAAAATGGAAGAGTGAAGAAATAGTAATCATCAAGGACCAAACCCTTGCCACCACCACAAAGGAGCAAATCACCTGCACAATCAAGAGACAATGATTAGAGAGGTAGCATAACTAGCTATATGGAGAATAAACCAAGAGAAGGGTAAAGATGAGTACCCAGAAGGTAATGAAGTGGAGAGAAGGTTCCATAGTCGAACCTAGGACCAATAACGTTCGAGCCATGACCACAAAGCCACGAAATCCCAGCTGCTCATAAGGAGCGGAATTGTTAGCAGAGGAAAAGTAAAGAGGGAGCTTGAACTTGGAGCAGAGAGGTTACCTTGTGTTAGAGTCAAACTGTTGCCAGGGAAGTCGGGTTGAGGACCTGACAAGAATGTGCACCATAAACACAGTCAAACGCAATAGACACAAACCAGAATTGCCTCAAACCAACTAAAATTACAGAGAAATCACCGCATACCTAGGATAGCCACAAAGCCCAGCATTGTTTCGAAACACCATGCAAGAAGTAGCCACCAAAATCTTCGATACAACATCTTAATGTTACCTAGTAACATAGAGCTAGAGCCAAGGCTGGAACCATCAGACAGTGGGAGGCAGAGAGTCTTTACCATTGGGCGGAAGGAACCAGGTAAGGGCACAGAGGAGCAGAGTGAAACAAGCAACAACAATAACCCAAGCTACAACCAAAACCCATGCCATAGAACCATAACACGGTGAACAAGACAACCTCGAAAAGGTGGTGGAGTTAATGCTCTATTAAAACCTCACCAAAAACGCCAGCTGCATACAAGCGCGGGAAGGGATCACGTGGGTCAGTTGCCTGAAGGCACCCACCTCAGCTTTTGGGGCGAGTCATCAATTTTGGTATCAGAGTAGTTCTTTCCTTAGGGAAGAAAAAAAATTATGGAGGTAGTAAGAAGGGGTAGAGGTAGAGCTATTCGGAGGGTAGCCGATGAAGGAGTGCTTGAGGAAATCAGGATCCTAAGTGCCAGATTAGTAGTAGTAGAAGTAGGGAGGTGCAGGGATCCAGAAGGTGGTGACGATAGTGAAGAAGAAGCTGCAGCGACGATATATGGGTCCGAGGAGGAAGGGCCAGAGATAAGATTGTTGAAATCTGTTCTGTTATCAAGTAGCAAATTCAAGCCTGAACTGTCAAACTATGATGGCAGTTTATCTACGGAAGTATTATTGGACTGGATTAGTGAGATGGATAAATACTTCGAATGCGAGGAAATCAGTGAGGAGAGGAGGGTCAGATTTGCAGCTACAAAACTGAAGGGGCATGCACCACTGTGGTGGGAGAGTGTGCAGACAGAGCGAAGGAGATCAAATAAGCCACCAATTAAAAAGTGGACCAGAATGATCGCCAAGGTGAAAGGTAATTTTTTACCTAAAGACTATCAGATTTCTCTATATAGATAGGTACAAAACCTGAAACAAAGAGCAATGATTGTGAAAGAATATATAGAATAATTTTATAGAGTGAATCTGTGAGCAGGTTATGTCGAAGATACCCCAGAAAAGACAACAAGGTTTGTGAATGGATTATGGATGGAGATACTGGATGAGATCAGTATTCTCTCTCCCAAATCTATAGAAGAAGCATATAAAAGTGATTTAAAAGCAGAGGAGAAGATCACTAGGAGACAAAATTCCAGGAGAGGATGTTGATCTGGCCGAGGAAGGGGACAGTCCTTGGTAGAGGCAGAACTGCCAGCAGCAGTGAGGAAGGCAACAATTCAAAAACTGTAGGGTCAGCTGATAAAGAAGGTAAGACTAGAGGGGGAAGACCTTACCAGGGAGGGAGAGGAAATGACAAAGGTAGAGGGAATTCCTATTAGTGTTACAAGTGTCACAAATGGGGACACTGGTCTTTTGAATGTCCTGAAAGTGATCAAGTAGGACAAAGAGGAGCATATGTTTCTCAACTGGAGGAAGCTGAGGCCCCACCTCAAGAAGTGGAGAACATGCCTGAAACAGGAGAGGCCTTGGTGTTGAACAAAGTCTTGTTGAAGCCAGCTAAAGAGTTAGTTGATCAGACAGAGCAAAAAGCCCTGTTCCTGACTGTGTGTAAGTCACATGGGAAGTGCTGTAAAATGATCATTGACAGTGGACACATTGATACCCTGGTAGCCACAGAGATGGTAGAGAAATTGGGTTTAAAAACACTGAAATACCCAACGCCATACCGGGTGTCTTGGTTACAAAAAGGGCATCAACTACTTGTTGATGAGCAGTGTGAAGTGGAATTTCATATTGGCAGGTATAAGGATAAGGTGACATGTGACATTATGCCGATGGATGTGTGCCATACACTATTAGGTAGACCATGGTAGTATGACAGGAAGGTAGTGCACGATGGGAAGACAAACTGTTATAAGTTTGCGAAAGATGGGATCAAGCATACATTGGTACCCATGAAGAAAGAGGACACAATAGAGAACAGTGGGACAAAGGCATTATTATTAGGAGGAAAAGAGTTCCTACAACAAATTGGAGATGATGAAATAAAGTTTGCAATTGTGCGGAGGCCAAGGAAAATGTTAATTCATACTGAAATTAAGGATTTGCCAGAGGAAATTCGAGATATGTTAAGGAATTCAACGATATAGCAGTAGATGATTTGCCAGATAAGATACCCCAAAAATGAAGTATCAGCCACCATATTTATTTCATCCAGAAGCTAGTTTAGCCAAAAAAGCTGCTTATTGAATGAGTCCAAAGGACAATGAGGAGATTAGGAAACAGGTACAGAAGTTGTTGGACAAAGTGTTAATTCGGGAAAGTTTAAGTCCGTGTGCAGTTCCAACAGTGCTAGCTCCCAAGAAAGGAGGAGAGTGGCGGATGTGTACCGACTCTCAAGTAATCAATAAGATTACCATTAGATACAGGTTCCCTTTACCACAGATGGATGATATGATGGACTGCTAGAGTGGAGTAGCATATTTTTCAAAGATTGATTTTAAAGGGGTTATCATCAGATACGGATTCGAGAAGGAGACGAGTGGAAGATTGTTTTCAAAACCAACGAGGGCCTGTATGAATCGCTGGTCATGCCATTTGGATTGAGAAATGCACCTAGCACATTCATGCGCTTAATGAACGAGATGTTGAAAGAATATATTGGGAAGTTCGTTTTTGTGTATTTGGATGATATCCTTATTTTCAGTAAGACTAGGGAAGAACATTTCTGACATGTCAGGTGTGTCTTGGAAAAATTACAGCAGAATAAGTTTATGTTAAATTTGAAGAAATGTACGTTTTTTAAGGAGTTGATTTATTTGGGATTCATGATTTTAGAGAATGAGTTAAATATGGATCCGGAAAAGGTTGCAACCATAGTTAGTTGGTCGTCCCCAAAACGTTTATTTGAAGTACAGAGTTTTCATGGGCTAGCAAGTTTTTACTGGAAGTTTATAAAAAAATTTAGTGGGATTTGTGCACCCATGGTGGACACCGTCAAAAAAGCAAATCAACCTTTTCATTGGGCTGAGTCGGCTGAAAAGAGATTTCAGGTGCTAAAAAAGAAGATGACCGAAAGACCCATTTTGAGGTTACCAGATTTCAACAAATTGTTTCAAGTTCATTGCGATGCAAGTGGGACAACGATTGGAGCGGTACTGAGACAAGAGGATAAACCGGTGGCCTATTTTAGTGAGAAATTAAATGAGAGTAGATAGAAATATACGTCCTATGACAAGGAATGCTATGTAGTGGTGCAAGCGCTGAAACATTGTAGACACTACTTGCTAGGAAATGAATTTGTTCTATTTTCAGAAAATTCTGCTTTACAATATGTCATGCAATAGCATAAGTTGAACCATAAACATGCGAAGTGGGTGGAATATCTCCAGAGTTTCACGTTTGTGTTGAAACATATAAGTGGACAAGTCAAAAAAGTGGCAAATGCGTTAAGCAAAAGAAGTTTGATTTTACCGGAAAGTAGAGTGTAGGTGTTGGGCTTTGAACATCTCAAAGATCTGTATTAGGTAGATGCAGATTTTTGGGAAGCATATGAAGCTTGCCTGAATCCACTGTTGAGAGACAATAGTTTGTGGTTATATTATAACATATAGGAAGGATTGTTGTTCAAGGGAGTACAATTGTGTATTCCAGAATGTTCAATGAGGGAGAACTTAATTCAGGAGAAGCATAGTGGTGGTCTAGCTGGATATTTTGGCATAGACAAGACTTTAGACCATGTAGGTCGTTTCTATTATTGGCCAAAGATGCGGCGAGCCATACAACGATATGTGGCTAGATGTAAGATGTGTAAGCTGGCAAAGGGACATAGTCAAAATACGAGACTATATACACCCCTACCTGTTCCAGACAGGCCATGGGACTCAGTGAGTTTAGACTTTGTCTTGGGTTTGTTGAGGACACAAAGAGGATACGATTCAATCATGCTAGTAGTGGATTGCTTTACTAAGATGGCAAATTTTACTCCTTGTAAAAAGACCAATGATGCCACGCATGTAGCCCATTTATTCTTCACAGAAATTGTCAGATTGCATGGCTTACCAAAGTCTATTATTTCGGGTAGGGACATGAAGTTTACGACCATTTTTGGCGGACTTTGTGGAAGAAATTAGATACTAAACTGAACTTCAGCTCAACTTATCATCCACAGACCGACAGGCAAACTGAGGTACCAAACCGAAGTCTGGGAAATCTGCTACGTATTCTAGCTGGAGAGAATTCACGATAGTGGGATCACATACTTGCATAAGTGAAGTTTGCTTATAACGATTCACCCAACAGGAGTACAGGCAGAAGCCCTTTCCAGATCCTATACAACATGCACCCCCATGGAGTGCACGAGTTACAAGATTTGGGCCAGTTGGAATGGAGGAGTGCTGACGGAGAAGATTTTGCCAAAATGATTAATGATCTTCACGAACAGGTGAAAGCTAAATTGTAGAACAACAGCCAAAGATATAAGCAGAAGGCAGATTTAAAATGATGGGATTTGCAATTTAATGTAGGAGACCTGGTACTGGCACACCTACGAAAGGAGAGGTTTCCTAAAGGAGAATATAACAAGCTCAAATTGAAAATGATAGGGCCTTGCCAGATATTATGGAAATTCTTTGCCAACGCATATGAATTGCAATTACCCCCGGTTATTGGGATCTCGCTCATTTTTAATGTAGCAGACCTATACCCTTATATTTATGCAAATACGAAGGACAATTCAACAAGACACACACGGGACACCTAGGGAGACGAAGAGACAGGGACATGTATCATATAGATGCCCCTAGCCAAGCCTTTGGAGATTGACCAAATACTGAACACTCAGGTAGCTAGGCGGACACGCCGAAAGGAGTACTTGCAGTACTTGGTTAAGTGGAAGGACCGTCCAATTGAGTACAGTTCCTGGTTGGATGCAGGATAGATTCAACACGCCGAGTATTCGATTGAAGATCTCATGGAAAGGAGCCATGAATTTCATTCACCCCGGGATCCTGATGCAAGAGCATCCAATTAGGGAGGCGACAACTGGACATGTTGTTTCAAGATTTGTTTTTTTTTAAATTTTATTTTATAAATTTACTTTTTAGTTTACTTTTATTGTTATTTCTTTTCAAGAAGGCTGTCACAGCCAATGTCGTTTCTTTTTATTTTTTGAAAGTAAATAGATTAGGGAATAGTATTAAATAAATTAATACTTGAATAACAACAAAAGGGAATGTAACTACAAATTGCAGCTGCAAGTAGTTCCTCAACTGAATGAGGCTACCAGCAGCTTAAATACACAATCAAAAGATGAACAGAGGGTTGCTACCAACAAAGGAGGATAGAAATCAGAGAGTGTAAACTCTGACAGAATATTTTAAAACAGTAAAGAGAAGCATTTTAGGTATCAAATAGTTGTTATTATGAATGACTATAATATGGTACTATGCATGCAATTAACTACATGATTTAGGGACTGATAATGAGATTGGGCATCACATTGAAGCAACTAAACACTACAAGAGAACTCATTCAGGTACTTCACGAAATAAAATCATTGAAATTCTTACAAGTAGAAGATTTATCATTTCTATATATATATATATACATACATTGCATAAATATTTGTTATAGTTCAGAGACAACATATTGTAACCCAACACAGGTTCAGAGCATAAGGAATAGCGCCTTCCAAAAAATATACAATTGCCAAACAATCCTCAGATATTTTCATTACAGACCAAGAAGGGTTCCTGTGACCCAGGACAGACTAAACAAACAGAGATGGGACCACGCTTAACAATAGTTTCCGAACTGTACAAAATTGCATTCAAATTCACAACCAAAATCTCAGGAGAGCCACGATCACCAACGACAAACTAACGACCCAGAACTTTCGATAGATAGACAAAACTGTGGACCAACAAAAACGAGACTTCCTCTCTACAAGAACAACTTACAGGACTATAAAAGATAAACAAGAAGGACCCTACCCGGTTCAAGTGGAGACTGGAATGGAAGAGCGAAGAAACAATAACCGTCAAGGACCAAACCCTTGCCACCACCATAAAGGAGCGAATCACCTGCATAGTCAAGAGACAACGATTAGAGAGACAGCATAACCAGTTATATGGAGAATAAACCAAGAGAAGGGTAAATATGAGTACCCTGAAGTTTACTTGAAGTGGAGAGTAGGTTCCATAGTCGAACCTAGGACCAACAATGTTCGAGCCATGACCACAGAGCCACGAAACCCCAGCTACTCAGAAGGAGTGGAATTGCTAGCAAAGGAAAAGCAAAGAGGGAGCCTGAACTTGGAGCAGAGAGGTTACCTTGTGTTAGAGCCGAACTGTCGCTAGGGAAGTCGGGCTGAGGACCTGACAAGAATGCGCACCATAAACACAGTCAAAAGCAGTAGAGACAAACCAAAATTGCAACAAACTAATTAAAATTACAGAGAAATCACCGCATACCCAGGACAGCCACAAAGCCCAGCATTGTTTCGAAAAACCACGCAAGAAATAGCCACCAAACTCTTTGATACAACATCTTAACATACCCAGTAACATAGAACCAGAGCAAAGTGAAACGAGCAATAATAATAACCCAAGCTACAACAAAAACCGACGCCATAGAACCATAACACGGTGACCAATACAACCTATAAAAGGTGGCGGAGTTAATGCTCATTTAAAATCTCACCAAAAACCCCAGTTGCATATGAGCGCGGGAAGGGATCACGTGGGCTAGTTGCCACGAAGGTACCCACCTCAACTTTTGGGGTGAGTCATCAAACACTGCCTCATTCATTAAAAAGAGACAACGTTAGATCATTCATTCATCATGTGAACACTGCTTTACTCATTAAAAAAATAATGCTACCTCATAAGAATGTTTTTCGAGTGACTAACTGAAACATCAATAAATGGATAAAAAGAATAGTGTTTCGTCATCCATTAAAAAAAGAACATTGGATCATTCATTCATTATGTCAGTTTTCCTTCATTCATTAAAAAAATAAGGTTTCCTCACAAGAATGTTGCTCCAATGAATAAATGAAATTTACTTCAATGAGTAAATGAACCCAATTTATTAAATGTGTATATGCTGCAATCCCTGAGGACATTAATAGCGTGTATATATATATAATATATATATATATATATATATATTCATTAAAATAGACATCAGTTCAAATATAGAAATAGTTATAGCCATGCAAATATATCAAAGGAGAGGTACAATAAATATGTATATGAGGAGATATATATATATTGCTATAAATATGCTGCAATATATACATGTATATAATGCTGCGATATATACATGTATATAATGCTGCAATATATATCAAAGGAGAGTTACAAATATGTTACAATAGCTGTACAAAGGAGACCCTCTAAATATATGCATGTATATGTTATTTAATGTCTTTATTCAACACTTCTTGTAGATATTAACGCTGCCTCCAAGGATATTAACATTGCCTCTAAATACATTAATGATGTCTTGTATATATTAATGTTAGGTTTTGAGCATTGTTTTGAACACTGCCTCCAAATAAATTAATGGTGCATATAAAATTGATACTGCAGATATCTTCGCTCCTTTGTAGGCCACCTATATGTTGGTCTTTTCACTGGCATTGAAAATGAATTTGAATGTTGCAAATAGTGGAGAACATTGATATATTTCATAGTGCAAACTGTGCAAGTAATAATATGTGAGAATGCTCCTAAATATGTGAAAATGCTTATGTCGAATCTGTAGGTTTTAACCCCGTACAGAAATTACCTGCATACGAATTCTAAATCACAGGAAAAATAAAAATGCGTGACCATAACACATAAAACACATATACACAGAGATTTCCCACTGGATCTCAAAACCGAGACTACCAGCTTGATTTTTCATTATATTCCTTTCAATGTTACAATACATATTTATACATGCCAAAGCATCCAATACCATGGACCGAAAACC